>CAHIKZ030002269.1:547500-555000 GCA_903632075.3 Acanthosepion pharaonis
TAACCAGACGCTTTCTATACCTAAGTGGAATCGCACGTCAGATCAAATGACGGTTCCATATAGGACACAGGTTCAATTCCTGTTGAAGAACGCATATTTTCTACCAAATTTCTCGAACATTCAGGCCGGTATATATATATATATATATATATATATATATATATATATATATATATATAAATTCTCAAAATTAATCTGTAAAAAAAATGTATAAAGGAAAAAACAAAAAATAGGAAAACTGTCTGTAGCTTTGACCAACACGTTTCGTCCAAAGGCAAAAATGAAATGAATTTATTGAAACAAAGTATCTATAATCAAAAAAATAAAATGTCGTTAGAAAATAGTAGAATTTAGAAACCTTAGAAATGATAACATTTATTTTTTATGCTTGAAGAATTGTGCAAATATACGAAGAAATTTATTTGAACAAACTATCTATAAACAATAAAAATTTTCTTTTACTATCCCCCCCACCCTGCGCCAACCTTCCGAAAGAACGCCAACGAACTAGGGCCAATAACTCCAGAAGTTTCTACTACCACTGGAGTAAAAATAAATCTGTCCGCAAGAGAAGAATATTTAACTATCGTTTTAATTTCCCGTGCGACAGACCCAGGCTCAACCGCAGAGCTAATCAAATTACCGGTCGAAAATGTATCAGCACATGTTGCATCCCAAATTAACGACTTCATCCTTTAAAAAGGAAAATGGAAATCCCATCCGGCCGCTTTCCATCACCACGGTCGAGGCCTACTCGATTTGGGAAGGGAACCCAACTGCATCCAGACCTCTGATGATGATGTCGTTTATTGCAGCATGCCTTGAAAAGCAACCTGCAATACGACGACAGGAAAGACGATGCAAATGAAACTCATCAATGGAAGCTCCACATCAGTAGAAATATTGTTTGCTTTGTTGTGTTTACGGATTCAACTGTTTTCTTTCGATTTCTTGATATATTTGTTGTGTATGTTGGCTTGGGAGAGAAGTGATTCTATTAGGAAAAGTGTGATTGGGAAAAACCGGGTGGTGGGGTTTATATTGATATTTGGATAATATTCAATGGCAGCACCCTCAAGGGTTTTCCTTATGAGTAAATTATTTTCTTTTTCCATGAGTGTAGCATTTTTAAAATCAAAATAAAAAAAACAACCAGAAATTTGATTTGGTAGAGAGAGAGAGAGAGAGAGAGAGAGAGAGAGAGAGAGAGAGAAAACGAGAGACAGAGAGAAGAAACATTAATATTGTGTTGGCCATATATAGACAGTTTCATGCTTCAAGCTATTCTCAGACCATATACTTATGTTATACTTATATATGTGTGTGTGTTTAAGTGTGTGTAGATAGATAGATATATAGATAGATAGATAGATTAAAGTCACAACAAATCCGATAAATAAGTAACACCATCACTAACCGTTTCTCTCAAAATAAGGTGTTAAACTACCAATTCTGTCGCCATTTGCCTCAGCTCATGTAAGGTTAACTGCAATGTAAATACTTATTTTCAATTGACAAATTATCATAGTGGAAGTAACGCAAAAGTTACTTTATTATTTCTACATTTTGATAATGATTCAATCTTTGCAATAACGAGTCTTCTTGACCAAACTGCAGGATGCATACAACACGTGATTAAGAGTTTGACGATAATCGAATATTTGCGTGAAACTTTTAGTAAGGTATTCAATAGGCATTTATATTTTAATATGTCTTTGTTAAATCTTGATAAACAGCTGCTCGACTGGTTGGTCATCAAGAACTTTCTCTGTTTAAACACATTGTGATTTACAGGCTATTATATAGCAGCAGTAATTTTTTGTTTACAGGTGAAATTAATAATATCGTACAGCGATCCTTTCACACGCACAGATGTGCATATATTAACGTATAAGCAATAAATATATTAAAATGATTGCCGAACTTAGTTCATTTCATAATATATATATATATATATATATATATATATATATATATATATATATATATATGTATATTACAGAGAAATAGATTTTTAAATCAAACAGTATCGGTGATTTCATGCTTGTCAGCGCTCGTAAATCATTTAATAAGTGTTTTGAAGGTGCTGAAGGATTTATTGTTGTTCTACGGAAACGTTATCTGCTAAAAACTAATTTAAGAAAATGACGGTGAACGCTTTTTGATATAATTTTTAAGTACTCAATAAATATATTAAGATAATTGCCAAACTTAGTTCATTTCATAATATATATATATATATATATATATATATATATATATATATATATATATATATAAGGATGTTAATGATCAGTGTCGAATTAGACCAGCAAACAGTAGTATTAAAATAGTGATCAATAAAAAGATAAAAATTTAACATGTAGAACTTTTAAGGATAGAAAATTAGGAAATCAGCCGATTCCGCAGTATCGTATTTGCGTATCTTTCCGTATCTTCAGACAATTTCGGACAACTGATTTTCTTAATGCTTAATTTTTAAAAAAGAAAAAAAAAAGGAAATGAGCGCTATATGAGAAAAGAAAAAAATGAGCATTATATTTTTGAAAAAAAATAAATGAATAAGCACACGACGTGATGTGTGGTAAAAGGTGAGGAGGAGGAGAAAGGAAAATTCATATACATTAGAAATATATCGATGGATCAAATGAAATATACAGTGTAACCCGGATATAAGAGAGTTGTCGGGACCGGAGAAGAAGTCTCTTATATCCGGGTTTCTCTTATATCCGGGTTTCTCTTATATCCGGGTTTCTCTTATATCCGAGTTTGGTCTATTTTGTTTAGGTAAGTATGGGCTCTAATTTGGGACCAGAGAAAATCTCTCTTATATCCGGGTTTCTCTTATACCAGGGTCTCTTACATCCGGGTTACACTGTACATATGTTCTTTTTATTCCACTTCAAGTGAACTCAAAATGAACTTATTAGTATGCATACAACGGGACATAACTTCTGATCTTTGGTTTTAAAAAAATTGGTCTGGAAATGTTATGATAGCTAATTTTTCTTATTAACAAAGGTTGCAGATGTTTCTATGATTGTTGTAAGGTTTTGCTTATTTAAAAAAAAAAAAATTTCAGTTTACTATCGGATCTTTTATTTTAATTTGGATAGGAGAGTGGGGATGTTTTTACCTGGTTACTCAGATCATATTTCCAACACACACACACACACACACATATATATATATATATATATATATATATATATATATATATATATATATATATAGAGAGAGAGAGAGAGAGAGAGGGGGGAGAGAATTAATACAAATATAAAGCTTGTCAATAATTTGATTGTTGTTACCTTCAGCATCCCGACTCCAGAGTTTCGTAGACGGACCCTACAGCAATCACACCGTGGGGGTATCAGCAGTATATTATAAATAAATATACATTGTTTTTCACCGGTGAGGAAAAATATATATTTATTAATAATATGTAAACTATAGATCTGTTATTCTACATCGAGCAGTATTTTATTAACACCCGAAATTAATGTGCGATATTATATATTCACGCACACACACAGAAGCACACACACACACACACATACACACACACACATATATATATATATATATTTATATACACATACATATATATATATATATAAATATAAATGTGTGCGTGTCTATGTGCGTGCAAGTGTGTTTATAAAATTTATATATGAAGTTAGGTAGTGAGGGCAGATATCTAACTAACATGGATATCTTCTCAGATCTCCCCTCAGTTCCTCACTTCGTTAATTTACATATGTTTAATACGGCCCGTCAAAAATGTGTAAATTTTCTTTTTATTTTTTGTTTGGAAGTAAAGTCTGATGATCCGCAGTCCTTTTAAAAGTGCTGTGGTGAAATACTTTATTACATGGAACCTTAAAGTGGTCTGTTTTTATTTAAATTATATATATATATATATATATATATATATATATATATATATATATATATATAAAGTTTGCTATATTTGTAAGGGAATAGTACTCAATATCGTAGATAGAATTTCTATAGATACAGACGGTGTGGTCATAGAAATCAACACTACATGGTGAGTATATTCAGACATGTCTATATCTATAAACTTTCTCTCCGAAATCTGAATATCGTATTGAACGTGAAACTGATTATTACCAAGTAATGTTGATATTTTAATCCACGGTGAACACTCCTCTCTCTCTCTCTCTCTCTCTATATATATATATATATATATATATATATATATATATAGTGATATTCCAAACGTAGTTAGATGTGGCACAAGGCCGAAAGTATGGAGTACCCAATGAGGATCGAACTCACTACGCAGTCGTAATTGTTCTAGTGAGACAAAATTACTGTTATACCGCCTCGAGGTGCCCAATATATATATATAATATATATATATATATATATATATATATATATGCATGGTGCAATTTGTAAATTATCGCCATTTTAATTTTAATTTCGTGCATGCGCGTTGTTTTTTTTGCTTTTTTTTCCGACTACACAGTGCAGTAGGGTCAGTTGGGCACCATCTGTGTGAAAAAGAGCACAATGACGCAGTTCATTCTGACAGAAATTGGGAAACGACATGCTGTACCATTAGGCATTTGCACCGGAAACTACAATACAAACATTTCAGAGTGTCAATCTGAGGACAGTGTAGAGGATTCGGTAAGACTTGGACGATATATCCATTCTACATCATGGTATTTGGAATGCTCACTAGTGATGGCAACGTTATTCCTCCATTCATCATCCCACATGACCTCTGATACAACACGAAGGCCTACATCGTTCCTTGAGGAGATAGTGCTGCCCTGCCTCAAGAGGGTGGCTGTTGGATGACCCTGTGTCTGGCAAAAGGATCCTGCACCATGCCACACAAGGAAGAGAACCCAGTCATGGCTGCCAGACAATTTATGTGACAACATCACTCCTTACATCTGGCGACATAACTCCCCAGGCTGCAACTCCCTTGATTATTATGTGCGGGGTGCAGTTGAAAAAACTACTTGTAACACTAAAGATGAATTGAAGGCAAGGATCACGGCAGTATTCACCAACTGAAACAAGAGACCGCCCAGAAGAGTTGCAGGAGATTCCGAAGTCGTCTGGAAGCCATGGTTAATGTCAATTGTAATTTTATCGCATAAATTTACTCTTTAGTATTTCAAGATATTTTTGTGGAATTTTGGTAAATATATCTGTTAAAATGAGATGTCGGTGTCATTTTTAATTTTGCGAAATTTAGACGACAATTTATTCATTACACTCCGTATATATATATATATATATATATATATATATATATATATATATATATTCACACATGTCTTTGTATAGTTTAGACACGATTATACGCATGTGTAACCTGATTCTTCTGCATTGCCCATCTTTCCGACCATATTTTTTTGATATTTCTCAAATTTCTATTATTCAACGTTATGTTGTTAACAGATGGCAGAATTTGAATAAACTAATTTGCCAATGTAAGCATTTGAATCTGAAAATATGACCCATTAAAATCGTTTAAATCTTTCTTAAAAAACATTTTAGTGAAACTTATACGCATTTTTTCCTTTCTTACATTGAAGTCATCATATAACAAGTACAACAAGACATTTTCGTCACATCTGTTTTCACGTCAGAGGGAAATTACTGACATATTTCCTTTTTGTCGCAATATTTATTCTGACTTCAAACTAATATCATAAAACAATTTTGTAAAAATATTTTATGATAAGACTAAGCCTGCTGAACTGCTATGTCATATCTATCGGTACTATTTGGCTTTGAAAGCTTACAGCCATATGACGTTGAATTATTGGTTCCCGTACAAGTACTTAAGTTAAGCAACGTCGAGCCTAGATGGGTGGATGATCGTTTGGGAATACGTTTGGATGTTCGGGTGGTTTAATGGATGATGGTTCGGAATTCGAAATCAGAGGTACGAGTTCCAATTTCAGTTAGGTTCGTTATATTGACTTACGCGCAAAGGTATGAATCTACCTCCTCACCGCCCGGCTATGGGTTAATTAGCAGGACTTTTACATTTACAGTAATTCTACCTTAAATCGTAAAATAAAAAGTGCAGTAAAACTAATACATTTTTAATTAGAAAAACTTTTAATTGCTTTTAGGAACTATTGTCTTAACAAAAATATCTCGATGAAATTTACAAGAAATGTAAAATTAAAAAAAAAAATTAATTAGAATAATTTATAAACTTTCAAATCTTTTAAAATTTTGTATTAATTTGTATCGGCCAAATGATATTACTAAAATGAAACTGTATTTACTTATGATAAATGAAAATGGTCAATACAATTCAACTATCATCAGTATTTTAAAAAGAATTTTGATCTTTTTTTATATGTGCATAAATGCCTCTTTTGTCAGGTTGTGACACAAGCTCGGTTTAATGTGGGGAGCCCGAGCACATACACCCTGGCTAGGAACAAAACTTGCTTGAGCCCCCGCACCGATGCCTCTCTCTGGTGCAATGGGAGGGCGTGGCCTCGGGCAGCTGTTCCTCAGGGTTGGGCACCTCTCAGTATAAGTTTCCTCAGTTGCGACTCTGTCCTTTGACGGAGTCGGAATTGAGTGCACTCTGCCCAAAGACAGAGACGCAACTGAGAGATGACAAATAGATGCGTTATAAACTACTCGAGAGAGTATTTTACACACTGTCTCTTTTTTTTGTAAATACTAACGTTTATACACGACATTATCAGAAAAAAGGCGCTACCTATAATAAATTAAAAATTAATCAGTAGATGTTCATCACATAATAACTTGGATTTTGATAGATAAATTTAAAAAGCGAAGAAGCCCAAACTCCTCTCAGATTAGCAAGTCATTTGTATACTTTTAAAATCTGACATGAGCAAGCAGCTTTCAAAGGACTGTTTGCTTAAACGCCACCGACTTCAATCAGCGACACATATCAAGTCTTCTATTTTATAGTTTGACATTCTGATTTTTAAGGCAAAGGACTCTGTTTCCAAAGAATATCTATCTTGTACAATCTTTGGGCACATTTTTGTTTGCTTAGTATCCTACAGAATCTACACATCGTGGGTGTTAATAACTGCTGTTTATAATAAAGATTAAATCTATTTACATTACAAGTTTTGTATTTATGCATTATCACTAAAGTTCAACAATCTGATAAAATGCGCGTTCATGTTAAAACAAACTGTGAACACACACACACACAGATATACATATATATACATACATACACACACATGTGTACACATATATATATATATATATATATATATATATATATATATATATATATATATATATATTTGTGTGTGTGTGTGTGTGTCTGAAGAGCTGTGATACAGCAAAACAGTCTTTGGATGACAATATACAATGGTCCCGGGAAATCCGGTTCAGCTTACGAGAGAAACGGGTTTCTAAAAACAGAGGCTCCTACTGATATTAATGCATTACTTTTTAAGTACAAATTGAGTTCTCCGGGCCACTAGCGCATTTCGGATA
>CAHIKZ030002269.1:560000-607500 GCA_903632075.3 Acanthosepion pharaonis
CAAATATATGTTTTGAGGAGGGGGGCCCAAAAGTATAATAGTAATCTATGGGGTTCACAATGACAAAGATGGCAGCAAAATGACTGCTATATCCATTATCAATGTTGACAAATGGCAATTCGTGTTGTGGAATCTATAAAGCCTGCCGTAAGACATAAATATAAGCATTTGTTTTTATAGGAGTTGTAAGTAAAATAAAAATATTTATATCTAAGTTAATGTTTTTCTTATCTTCTTTCGGTTTTCATTGTCAAATTCTAACAAACATTTCAGGAAGAAGTACTAAATAATCTTAGCCCCATAAAAGCCATTGGTGTAAGCAAGACGGGTGCTAATGTCTTTGGGTACATCCGATGTTCACTCAAACTGAAAAAATGTCCGTGGGAACTTGCTTTGCCGTTTTGTTCGCCATCGATCATAATAAGTATATGATAAAGTTATTTTGAAAACGTACGTCGCTGTAAGAACATGAAACTCGCTAGCAGCTGAATTCAGACCAACCTCCCACGCTTAAAAAGAAGGGGCTCTTCAAAGACCTTTCAATGCAATTGGTATAATATAATTTAGCAATCCGGCTGTATTGATCAGCCTGAACGAACTATGAAACCCGAAAACCACAAAGGAATTTCCTCCCTATGGCTCCCTACACTGCCTATAAAAATATTCATTACAAGAAATGCACGTATTTTCTTGAAACGTTTGGCATTTTGCTGGACGCTTTCATTTATTTGTTCTTTCTTCGTGCTTCAGTCATATTTTCTTTCTTTCTCTTTGTCTATATGTTTGTTTGTCTGACCCTTTTTCTTTCTGTAGTAAATAAAGATATTTCTGTTTATTCAATCATTCTTTCACTCATTTATTTCACACGCTTCCTTCTTTCATTCCTTCTTTTCTTCCTACCTTTCTTTCTTTCTTTCTTTTTTTCTTCCTTTCTTTCTTTCTTATTTATTTATTTATTTATATTTCTGCAATATTTAAAATAAAATACTGTATATTCAATCGTTTTTTCAGTTTTGTATTTTTTCTAAATTTCTCTTTTTCTTTCTTTATATTTTTGTAAAAGACATGTTAAACTTTGTAATTATTTATTTTAATATTTTCCTTTTCTATTTTCTTTTCTTTTTCTTTCTTTTTTTTGACAAAGATTCTTTTGTCAATTTTATTTGTTCGTATGTTCTCTAGATATTTCTTCAGGCTTCCTTTTTTATGAGTTTCATTCTCATTTAATCATTACTCAGTCATTTTTATTTCTTTTAATCATTTTCCATTGATTTTTCTTTCTTTTAACCTTATTCAATCATTCTTCTTTCTTTTAATCATTATTCATTTATTTATTCTCATTTAATCATTACTCAGTTATTTTTCTTTCTTTTAATCATTATTAATTCATTTTTATTTCTTTTAATCATTTTCCATTGATTTTTCTTTCTTTTAATCATCATTCATTCATTTACTTTCATTTAATCATTATTCAATCATTTTTCTTCCTTTGAATCCTTACTCAGTCATTTCTAAATACTCATTACTTTTATTTAATGTTTCTTTTCCACTTTTATTCTTTGATGCTATTTTCTATTTCCTTGCGAATAAACGAATACACATTCTATTCTTCTTTTTACACACTCTTCTGCACTTAGACGCTCACAACTGAACGACCTCTATGACCGCGACTTTTAATCGCTCTCAGAACACAGGGCTTCAGTAAAGCGTGTTCTACTTAAAACGGTAGGAATTCACTTTTTTTTCCAGCGGTCTGCCTCTGCGTCAACTTGTGTCTGGCAAACCAGTTCACGCACAGAGTAAATTCAGGTGGCTCTCTATACTGATTGGTTGGAACAAAAGTTCATGGCATTCTTCAATAGGTGGCGTTTTTAGCACGTTATTCTGTTTTCAATGTGACTGTATTTATGACATATATACAGGGTGCGGTGGGTAAATTGTCGCCATTTTATATTTTTCATTTCGTGCATGCGCGTTCTTTGTTTTTGATTTTGTCGACTGATTTTTTAAACATCTGTGAGAAATTTGGAAACGGCCTGCTGTATTGCTTGGCATTTGCATCGGAATCTCCAATAAGAACATTTCAGAGTATTTGGATGTCAATTTGAGGACAGTGCAGAGGATTCGGAAAGGGTTGGATGAATATAATAGTGATTTCGAATGTGTTTGGATTGATCACTAATGATGGCGATGTTATGCTTCCATTCATCACCTCACAAGACCTCAGACACAACACAGAGGCCTACAGTGCTTTGAAGAGGTAGTGCTGCCCTGAGTCAAGAGGGTGACTGCTGGGAGAACCTATATCTGGCAACAGCGCTTTGCATCATGACACACAATGAGGAGAAACCCGTCATGGCTGTAAGACAATTTCTGCGCCCACATCACTCCTTACATCTGGTAAATCTCAGTCGCCCCAGACTGCCACGCCCTTGTTTATTATGTTTGGGGCGCAGTTGAGCGAGAGACCAGCAAAGCTCCTCGTAACACCAAAGATGAACTGAAGGAAAGGATTGCGTCATCATTCAGCAACTTAAAGAAGAAAAACCGTCCAAAAGAGTTGCAGGAGATTCCGAAGTCGTCTGGTAGCCGTGGTTGAAGCCAATAGCGATTTTATTGAATAAATTTATTCTTTAATATTTCAAGATATTTTTGTGCAGTTTTGGTAAATATGTCTGTTAAAGTGAGATGTCAGTATTATTTTCTTTTTAGCGTAATTTAAACGACAATTTATCCATCGCACCGTGTATATATTCTGAAAGCTGTCATTTCAACGCTTCTTTCTATGCTATTTGTGTATGGAGTTCTGGATGTTTTTTTTTTATGTTAAGAGTGAAACTGGAAAAATAATGCGCATTTTCCTTATTTGATAATCTGTTATGTTCGGAAAAGAAAAAAAAAAGCCGTGTGCCATTTATAGAGTTGGTGCTGTAGCTGAGATTACGGTTCATAAGTGTTTCGCAAAGTTCAGAAGTAGAAATTTTAATTTGAAAGACCGAGATTATTCCTACGGCCAAGCAGTGGGTTGATGGTGTCTATAACGGAAAGCTGATTAAAAATAATCCCGGGATATCTTATGTTTCGTGTTAGCGTTGTAAGGTGTTTGGAAACACTTGGATGCGGGAATCGCGTCCCACACGATTTGATGTAACAATATTTTAATGAACCGCATTTCCGTCTGTGATTTTCAGTTCAAATTCACTGCAAACGGAAAAACTTTTGTAAAGAGCAATCACCGATGATGAAAAGGGAATTTCGTACAATAATGTCGAGAAAAGAAAGGTCATTGTAAAAATGAAACGTGTCCGATTTAATCACATTAACGAAGGTGGTGATATGTATCTGATGGAATTGGAAAGGCATTGTTTTCTTTTTTTTCTTTTTTAAATCCTTCCAGAAAACATTGAGTATAAATATTACCAGTTTGTGACTGGTAGGGATAATTCCAAGGAAGATATTAATCAAGGGAAAGCTCAATGTAGACTACAGAGAATAATAATAATAATAATAATAATAATAATAATAATAATATTCACGGAACCTCAAATATTTATTTTGGTTAAATTCCTGAATATCGAAATATTCAACTCTTCAGACCAAAATCTCTTAGTAAATGGAGACAATACACCGGACAGATATATTAAATTGACAGGTGTAACTAGATGAAATTATATATATATATATATATATATATATATATATATATATATATATATATATATATATATATGTAGTAAGGTAATGAAGAGTTTGGTAATCTGTGTACATAATTCCAAAGTGGATGTACTCCAGAGAGCTCAATGTAACAAAAGAGCAAATATTAATTAAATAATTAAGAAAGAGACAACCTCTAAGGTTCCATGATTATAATTTATTTCCCCCCAAAATATACATCTACTGGGGAAATAAATTATCGTCATTGAACCTTAAGATTGTCTCTTTTTTAATTATTTAATTAATTTATATAAGGCATTTTTTATGTTTATACGTTCTTCTTATACATACACATATTTAAGTAAATGTTCTGTTCATAATAAACAGTATTAATAACATCTACCGGCCTGAATGTCCGAGAAATTTTCATAGAAAATGTGCGTCCTCCGACAGGAATCGAACATGTAAAGAATATTTTATGTGTGTAGCTTCTCTGTTTCCAGGGTCCTTCAGTTATTTCTATGTATATTTTATTCTTCATTTGATGTTTATACAGTTGCTTGGTATATTTATTTTATGTTAAAACAAATAATGTCAAATGTTTTCATGGCTATGTCAATCAAATAGATATTGAAACACACCTAAAAGAAGATGTCTTGCTCAATGTACGAAAAGATACATGTCAGCCATACAGAAAACCCAACTGGAAGGCAATTTACATACACACAGCTTTCAACCACCCATCATTAATAATCAAGTAAATCCCAGAATCAATTAACAGTTCTTCCAAATAAACCATCTTTAGCAAAGCTAAAATAAATTATTAAACAATTCTAAATGATACTTGATTTTCGACAACACTCACATACATACAACACAGGGTAAAAAAAAATCCAGCAGAAAAAGAAACATCATATGGTTTACAAAATTAAAGCAAACGTAGGAAATATATTTATTAAACTTATTCAGAAACACTTCCCTCCGAAATGTACTCTCCACAAGATGTATAACAAAGACACAGTAAAAATCATCTACAGTTGCACCGAGAATATGGCACAAATGATAATAACTGTTGTTATATTTGGGCGGGAGCTGCCCATTCCTTACTTTCCAGTCACGATAAAATTCAAAAGCGTCCTTTTGGGTGAAGAATTATCTCCAACCCTCCTAACTCTCTCTCATAGGCGGAATGTAGCAAGCCTCATCGCTACTAACATGGAAACGTGCTCAGACGGACTACATTCCTTGGTACCGCCAGGCTTAATCTTCATGGTTAGGACCCACCATGCAACTTATATTGTCGCAAACCACCCACATTCTCTACATATTACATCCGTGAGTGGTAAGTTCCACTCGAACGGCTTCTTCCCGCGAACCACTGCTCTATAGAACCAACTTCTAAGAGGATGTTTCCCCGATCACGACAAAGTTAACCTGTTCAAGTCAATGGTTAACCTTTATCACCACTCTCCTATCCAAATTAAAATAAAAGATCCGATAGCAAACTGGAATTTTTTTTTTAAATAAGCAAAACCTTACAACAATCATAGAAACATCTGCAACCTTTGTTAATAAGAAGAATTAGCTATCATAACATTTCCAGACCAAAAATAATCTTTTAAACCAGAGAACGGAATTTATGACCTGTTATATACATACTAAAAAGTTCCTTTTGAGTTTATTTGAAGTGGGATAAAAAGAACGTATGTATATTTCGTTTAATACCCAACCGATATATTTCCAATACACATGATTTCCCCCTCATCCTCCACACCTTCTACCACACCTTACGTCGTGTGCTTATTCATTCATTTTTTTTAAAAATATGGCGTTCATATTTTTTAAAAAATAAAGCATTAGGAAATCAACTGACCGAAATTCCTTGAAGATACCGAAATGATGTTCTAATTTTTTATACTTTAAATTCTACATGTTAAATTTTTAACTTCTTTTATTTTATTTAAAATAACATTATCGTCACCATTCCCATCACTACCAAAAACCAAGTGTCACCATACATACAGTAACCAGAGAATTACTGCAACCTCTACTATCAGTGTTATTTTTATTAATAATACACATGTTTTATTATGCACGTACACATATCTATCTATCTATCACTGTTTGTTTTATCTATCTATCTATCTATCTATCTATCTATCTATCTATCACAGTCTGTTCAATCTATCTATCTATCTATCTATCTATCTATCACGGTCTATTCAATATATCTATCTGTTCATCACAGTTCTGTCTATCACAGTCTTTTCAATCTATCTATCTATCTATCTATCTATCTATCTATCTATCTATCACAGTCTGTTCAAGCTATCTCTTCATCACATTTCAGTCTATCACAGTCTGTTCAATCTATCTATCTATCTATCTATCACGGTCTATTCAATCTATCTATTCATCACAGTTCAGTCTATCACAGTCTTTTCAATCTATCTATCTATCTATCTATCTATCTATCTATCTATCTCAATCTGTTCAATACCCATCTGTATCCAAATCTACCTACCTACCTACCTACCTACCTACCTATCTACCTACCTGCCTATCTACCTACTTATCTATCTATCTAGCTAGCGATGCCTGTCTATGCATGCGTGTGTGTTGATACTGAAAATTTCAAGAATTTGACCATGACAAAAACTACTTAAACTATCACTTTGTTTTCTCAGTCTCCTTCCATCTATTCCCTCACCGACTGTTGGCACTCTAGGTTAATTAAAGTACGATCCACCAAGACTAATTTTTAAAACAGGTAGCGGTAAAAGTCCGTAATACATTGACCGATCGCC
Organism: Acanthosepion pharaonis; assembly: GCA_903632075.3. NCBI lineage: Eukaryota > Metazoa > Mollusca > Cephalopoda > Sepiida > Sepiidae > Acanthosepion > Acanthosepion pharaonis. Next base: position 566,462 of record CAHIKZ030002269.1, read on the forward strand.
CAGTTAACATTCCACGAACAATTGTGCATCACCTCATATATGAAAACATTAAGGTTTCCGCTACATTTGGTTAACACTTTTCTTAGTCATCTTTCTACCTGACAAAATGTTACAAATATAAGTTATTTACACACAAAGAATGAACTCGTCATATTTTTAAAATCACTACAAAATTGTATAGATATATCCATCAAAAGAAACCGTTAACATAACGTGAGCCATTTTTGAATTGTTCAACCAGAAAACAATTTCAATAAAATGAATAGCTGACGCGTCTTCAGGGTAAAAAAAGGTAAAATAATGTTCGAGTGTTAGCATCAAATCCTTTCTAATCATTAAGCAAAGATCTTCTCTATTTGAAGATAAGTATTACCAGGACTGTTTGGTTTCTTTTACGAAATATGTTTTTACTCGTGTTAATATTGAAATTAAACATTAGGACTTGAGTCAAGTTTCAAAACATAGTAATTACTCTGTCGCGACGGAATCATAGTTTTTAAAAAAATTATTATGATACATATATATATATATATATATGTATATGTGTGTGTGTGTGTGTGTGTGTGTGTGTGTGTGTGTATATATATATATATATATATATATGAAGAAATATAGTTTTAATGTGTGGTATATTTATGGGATAAAGTGCTCAATATCAGAGATAGAGCTTATATAAATATAAATATAAAAGTGAACACTGAAGTCAACACTCAGTGGCGACAGGCTGCTTCATGCTGGACGCAATCGTCAGGCTGCTTGATATATATATATATATATATATATATATATATATATATATATAAAAGTGAACATTGAAGTCAATACTCAGAGACGACTAGCTGTTCTGTCTCATGCTGGACGCAATATAGCCGAGCAAATATCCAGCATTCGCGGCCTGACGATTGCGTCCAGCATGAAACAGTCAGTTGTCTCTGAGTGTTGACTTCAATGTTCACTTTTATATATATATATATATGGCTGGTTGTTTCATGCTGGACGCAATCGTCAGGCCGCAAATGCTGGATATTTGCTCGGCTATATTGCGTCCAACTAAAATCCAATATATATATATATATATATATATATATATATATATATATATATATATATAGTTGGATTGATGTGTTTGTGACCCTGGGTTTTACGCTATTTGCATTCATCAGGCAAACTGATTAATTTTTAAATTTTGAATTTATATTTTTATGGAAGTGGGAGGAAAAATTGTCGTCCGAACCCCACTCATACTTATATATATATATATATATATATATATATATATGAATTAAATAAAGAGAAATGAGCAACTATACATGCATGCCATTACGTTCAAATACAGATTTACAAATAAATATTTATTTAATTTTTGGTGTAATCAAAACAGTGCTAAATATAGTGGAACAGTATATATTAATAACTACACATATTATCTACACTCCAATTTGTAATTTGCATGTTGGGATGTTTGGTCCTTTCTTCTTGCCTTCCTTTACTATCTTTTGTAGCAGGTCTTATCGATTCTTTTCACTGTCTACAATCAACACTGTGTTATCTGCATATCTTATGTTGTTAAGATTGTGGTGGCCAATAATGAATCATGATAGGACTTATAATTTTCTCAGAGGCGCCACACTGTATAGCTCTAATAAGTCCGGTGAGAAGACCCATCCTTGTCTTACACCCCTTTCTATGTTTGTATATTTACTAAACTCATTTTGTGTTATATGCAGGCGGTTTGCTGCCAGTATGGGTTCTGGATTATTCTAATCTCCTTCCCAAATATGTCAAGTTTACCTAGAAGTTCCAACAGTTCTTTGTGATATATTTTATCAAACGTTTTTGCTTTATCCATAAAATATAGGTATAGATGCTTCTGCATTTGTTGTTACACTTTCTGATATATTTTTTTTTCCAAAAGGGGTGATAGGAGACACAGTGGAATCGACGTGGTGGCCAAAGTATTTGCAGTGCTTCTCCTGCGAAGATTTCAAGGCATCCGTGATCTGCGAACTCGCCCGTCTCAGGGTGGCTTCCGCCCAGGCAGAGGCTGTGTTGATCAGATCTTCAGCCTGCGGCGCACCCTCGAACTACGCTGGGCATACCAGCAACCAACAATCCTTTGCTTCGTCGAATTTGCGGCTGCTTTCGACTCCGCTGATAGAGGCTCACTCTGGCGTATCATGGAGGCCGATGGCATGTCCGCTAAACTTCGTCTCTTCAATGGCTACTACCGGTCGACGCGAGCCCGTGTTCGTGCTTATGGTGAGGAGTCGGAGACGTTTGAGGTGAGGACTTGTGTGTGGCATGGGTGTGCCCTATCCCCTACCCTATTCAACTATACAATCGACTACATCCTCGGCAAGGCCCTTCGGGACTACGCTGGAGTTGCGGTTGGTCAGGGTGTCTGATCTGGCCGACGCGGACGACATTGTCTTGGTCAGATCGAATTGGGCCGATGTGCAAGCTGCAGCACGGGAAGTGGGTATGACTGTCAATGCCTCGAAGACCAAAGTTATGCTGTCCCTGGTTGATCCAGTCAACTGGCAGCCACTGACGCTGGACGGAGTCAATTTTGGAGGACGTGCAGTCTTTCGTCAATCTCGGTTCAACCATTATACCATCCGGGCAGGCTGCTGCTGAGGTTGAACGCCGTATAGGAGCTGCAAGGTCCGCATTCGTGCCTCTGAAGCGGTCACTATGGGGGCGACGGGAGATTTCCACGGCTACGAAGGGGCGCATCTATCAGGCTATTGTTCGGACTATCCTTCATAGAGAAGGATAGTCCGAACAATAGCCTGATAGATGCGAAACGTGGCCACTTAGAGCGGTTGACCTACGAAGGCTTGAAGTGTTCGACAACGATTGCCTTCGTTGCATTCTACGATGCCGCCGAATCGATCGTGTGCCCACAGCTACTCTACGTCGTCGCCTGAGTCTCTGTCCTCTTTCACCCGTCCTGCTCCAGCGTCGGCTCCGATGGTTCAGGAACGCAAGGAGAGCTAATCCGCGATGTACTTCTCCCTCCTTCTATTCCTGGCTGGCGAAAACGTGTCGATGGGCAGCTGAGGACGTGGGCTAGCACAATCAAGGATGACCTAGCAGTACTATCGGGTCCACAAGTAGTTGGTCTTTCGACGATGGAATCGCGATTGGCTCGCCATTTCGTGTGACTTGGCTCAGGATCAGCGAGCGTGGGCAGCGATGGTCCGTGATGCTGTACTTGCTCGGGATGAAGCCGGTTCAACCTGACCAGGGTGAAAACCGATACAAGTCAAGTCAAAATTTTCTGATATAATTTTGTGCATAAATATAGCATTCCTTATTCCAGTGTCTTTAACGAAACCACACTGTTTATGTCCTATTTTCGGTTTAATTTTGTTAAATGCGTCCTATTCATCAGGATTCGAATAAGTTTCGTTACATATTGCAAAGTGAGGACTAGCTGTCTACTAGTTTTGTCTTATGTAGTGAGTTCGATTCTCACTGGATGTGCCACTATAGTGTCCATGAAAAACTTTAAGCAACGCTAATTAAATAACAAATAAAACAAAGATCTAATTAAATATTAAAGTCAGTCAAGACCGTGCATAGTAAATTTGGTTCATTGTGTCGTGCTAGACAATTTTTGCTTTATCTATAAAATATAGGTATACATACTTTTGGGTTTGTATTACACTTTTTGATACCATTTTGTGCATAAATATCGCATTTCTTGTTCCAGTGTATTTAACGAAACCATCTTGTTGTCCTATTTCCAGCCTAATTCTAAAGCGCGCACTATAAATCAGAATTCAAATGACAAGTTTTGTTATATAACTCATTAGGTTGAATGCCCGATGGTGTTTACATTCATTTACCCCTGATTACTTAGGCAGTGCCATGAAAATAGATCTACTTATGTATTCCGGTATGTCATCATTTTCGCATATTTCATTTATTTATTATTTTTTTTAGAGACATAATTACATAAAAATTAAATTCCGCTAGCCTTGTGATTATCTGTCTCTCTCTGTCTGTGTGTCTCTATATTTAAATTAAGGCCGTATAGTGCAGGTTTAAATTAAGTGGAATACAGGACTAGCCATAAGTGAGCAGCATGAAAAAAGAGCAAGGCGAGATATCCCCAGACATGCAAATCGCGAACAATCTATCAGCGTATCTTAAAAAAAAAAAAAAAAAAAAGATTTATTTCGAAATTCTCAAAATGATACCCGGATTGAGAGGTACCTGAAGAAGACCGGAGAATAAAACAGACGGAATATTGTGATAATAACAACAAAGATGAGGATATTATAGAAGATATTAAATATTTTAACATTCTCTTGCATATAGTTTTAGTTTTTGTTTTAACATATATATGGTTGGTTGATATCCTAGAGTTGGAGATTCATTGTGGAATTCACTTGACTCTAGCAGTTGACTACTTCTACGCGCCGTTGTCGAATCTTATATATGTTTTTCTTGTCCTAAGTATTATCATTCATTACCAACCTTCGTTTGATTATTCTATTCAGTAACCTTTACGAAAAAAAAAAATAACCTTAACTTTCAGTTAGACTAAATTATATTTATGGGCGGTCTTAAAATTGAAATTCAAAAAAAAAAAATTCCTTGCATTTGTCATAACGAAGTCTATCAGAGGACGAGAAGATAAGTTTTCATTTTGTTTTTATTCACAAACACACACACACACACACACACACACACACACACACACACACACACACATATATATATATATATATATATATACATACACACACACACACACACATATATATATATATATATATATATGTACTTGCATAATAAATACTAATCAGGATATCACGTGTTATACTAACTGCTGGTTTATTTAATAATGCTCCGTATTCATCAACGCGAAATAATGTTAGTGTAAATGTGGTGTTTGATTCTTTGAAAGTAATTACGAAGCTTTCAAGTTTCTACTTCGCTATAAAGTATGTCAGTCTGCACTTACGTTCCAGAGTGAATGTCACTGTAACACTGAGGGTAGAATAGTTGAAGTAGCAAGGTGTTCATTTACGTCTTAGGCTTAGATAGGCGCAACGAGAAAATTTTGTCTGGCATTATTCCATACTGGACACCATCTTAGTTAATACAGTCGTTGTAAAATATTAATTATTCAAACATTTCACACATCCATCCACACATACATAAGCAATTTTCTTTGAATAATAAAATGTATTTAACGCTAAGTTGAAATGATGATCCCTCTTGCTGTTGTGAACTCCTGATCTAGCTTGCGTCTCTACAGTTCCTACTTTTTTAAAAAATTAGTTACTGTTCTCTTGATGGTTCTTGAATGGACTTTGAAGATGGAAACCAGATTATGAATATTGGTACCATGACTGACGGCTTGACTGATAATCTTCCTCTCACCATTGCTCAGTTGGGAAGACATAGTTGGGCTGACACAAAATTATTTTAACCTATTCTCAGAGGGTACTTCAGTTATTCTTACAGCAAATGGTGTCAAGATGCCTAAACGTCTTATCTGAAAACCCGGAAAAAAGAAACTCAAGTAGTTTAGTATTTTTTTTAGATATTAAAACTTTTGTGGGATAGACAATTATCCCATGCTGTTACACGATTTGGACAATTTTACTGTTACACCCGGTATATATACATACATATGTATACATACATATATATATATATATATATATATATATATATATATATATATATATATATATATATGAGAGAAATTGATCCGTGAATTTGAAAGAATTAAAATAAAAAGAAATAGACTTAATATGCTTAAATTATTCCACTAAACATGCCTGAATGAAGATATGCTGTCTAAATATACATTTATGCAAGTATATATGTATGTATAGACACATACACAGACATCTATATACACACTTATATAAAACATAGGTGTAATGGTTAGCAAGCTTGTCTCGCTAGATCAGTTACGACTGAAAAGTGAGTTCGATCCTCACTAGGTGTCCCATACTTTCGGCCTTGTGCCACATCTAAGCTGCTCTTAGAAAATAACTATATAAAACAGGTTTTTTTCTTTGGCATCTACGAAACAGTTGTCCTAATCCTTCTTTTATATTCCTCTGAAACGTGGACCACCTATCCAAGGCACATTAAGGTCGTAGGGCGTTTTCACCAGCAGTTCCTGAGGCAAATCTTAGACATCAGTTAGCAGTCTTGTACACCAGACACAAAAGTCCTTCAGCGCGCAAACATAGCCAACAGGGAAACTGCATCTCTGTAATCAAATGCGATACTCAGGTCATCTGGCACGTATGGAGGATGACAGATTGCCTAACGAACATTTTATGGTTGTCTAGTACAAGGTAACTGACCCGTTCTTAAGCCCCCAAACTTTTCGAGGATTTAGTTAAATATAACCTTCTTGGCGTTAATGTTGATGACTGTGAAGAATTCTTAAAAGTCTTGTTTTATTGTCCAGTGATGTGTAGACGCAGATTGTTTCGACTTTCGGTATGTAGCAGTCACTTCTAAATTTGCATGATGGTCACTCTGTTGTTGTTCCATTCTACATAGTACTCGCTCGATACACCATCTTTGAGTCCTCGAAGCTTCGTATATCAAATTCTACCAGCCAAGCCTATGCAAACAAAAAGAGCATTTCATACGTTCATTACAGTTGATTGAAGGTCAAAATTTGACTGTCTCCCTGCAAGAACAACCGAATGGACATCAGGCAAATTTAGACGTGACTGATACACACCGAAAGTTGAAAGAACTTGCATCTACACAGACTTTTAATATTTCTTCACAGTTGAAAAACAATCTGTAAATATATATATATATATATATATATATATATATATATATATATATATATATATATATATATGTAAGCAAATATATGGATATAGATCCGACAGTATGAAGAAAAATATACGGAAAAAAACAAACAAAAAAATCCTAATATGCAATTATGCTGTTTTAATGTTAATATAATGTCAACGTCGGACGTTTCGGTCTAATAGACCATCTTCAGGACATATTCATAAAAACATAATTAATATAGACCATATTCAATTCAACATGAAAAGACGATGGACATAAGAGCAAGACCAATCCAAACAGATAACTGAAATCTTTTATAAGATCAGCGTTCCGTTTAAATATGATCACGTCGTCGTCACGTGGGCGATATTGTGAAAACGTATTCCTAAATTTTGAGTATTTTGAATGAAAAACGAAAAGAATTTTATTTTGATCTAAAACTTATATGTACGTTTGTCGAGCATTAATCTTGCTAGAAAAGGGGAAATATTAAAGAAGCCAGGTCTAGTGTTCACCGTGCCTGAGATAGATATTATGCCTGCTTCATAAATCCGCCTAAGATTTTTTTTATGAAAATATTTTAAAATCTTCACAAAATATTAGGATAATAGGATTTTTGTTTGTTTTTTTTCCGTATATTTTTCATATATATATATATATATATATATATATATATATATATATATATATATATATGCAAAATTGAGCTCAATTCTCCCATTGGTCACAGTACAGACAAAAGTCGGAACGTCGGTCGCAACTTGCCTTCAAAGGAGGTTGTCATTAAAGGCTAGAGCTGAGGTGTATGTCACTTACGTCTTTCCTCTTATCCTTTACCGCTTGGCTGTACTTCCTCTTTGCAAGAACCATCGGAAGGCGATCGAGCGCTTGTTGTTCACCCTCTTGTGGGGTGGTCGCAAGGCGAAGGTCCTCAAAGAAAGCTGTGTCCAGCGTCCGTGTCATGGGGGTTGGGAAAGCCACCGACACGCCTCGAGATTGGCTTTCCTACTCCGCGTTTTGACTAAGGATTCGATTTTGGAGGGGAGTGTTAGGGACGCCTTCCCTAGCCGTACTATCACTCCTCTCATTTCCTTGGCTAAGCATCGTCGTAGGCCCGGGAAATTGTCGACTTTCCTCTGCGAGTGTCGAGCGGCCTTGAGGGCCTTTCCTCGGTCCAGTGACCTTTCACTGCCTCGAAAGGTCTTTTATCGTGAATTAATAGAGGGGGTTGGGAATGATCCTCTCTGTGAGCGGTTCGGCTTGTTGGCCGAGTTGGGCTCTTTCTGGCCTTGGGCACCAGCGGCGTGTTACCCCCAGTAATCCTAAGTTTTCGCTTATCTGGCGAGTGATTCGAAACGTGCTATCTCTCAATGACAGGATCTTCAGATGGGGCTGGACGGATTTGCCTGACTGTCATCGGTGTGACCTTGGCTTAGAAGAAGAAACGGTTTCACACGCCTTCTACCATTGTCCTCGAGTACGCCCTTTCTGGGATTATATCGGCGAGTTGACGGCTCGTATCGCTCCCGATGTTCTTGTGCTCATTGATCTCGCATTCGTGTGTGATAATGTCTCGTCCTCGTTTTCTGGGAAGAAACGAATGGTGTTTCTGACGCTGTTAGCCGTGGCGCGAATGGTGATTTGGGGGTCGCGGATGGAGGGAATCTTGCGATATGAGCGCTATTCTCATCAGGCTCTGGTCGAATTCTTTCGGCATCAGGTGAAGGTGAAAATCAGAACTGATAGAAAGCGTTTTATATCGATAGATTTCAGCGAAAGTAGCGAGCTTGGTTCGTGTGAAAGGGGCTAACATTGAGTTCCTTTTTTAAGCCCACTTGGTCACAACGGGGCGGTTTCCTGTGATCCCACCCCTAGTTAACCTAGACGCTAGTTAATGTGAATAAGGGTGCTCCTGGCCTGTTCCCGACACTCTCTTTTGTTAGGATCCATGTCGAAATTCCCAACCTCCCTAGTTTGTTTTGGGTCCCCGTTTTCATCTCGGCTCGATCAGACTTTGATTTTTCCCATTCCGTCATTTATTTTTACCCTTCCCAATCCATTAGTGAGTGTGCTACTTAATTCGGTCTATAGGTAGAATACAGCAGCCACCCCGATTATTTTGAGGGGTGCACGTTTCTTACTAACATCTTTTTTCTTTTAGTTTGTTTTTGCCCCAATTTTAGTTCATTTCCAGGGTTCATCCCCCCCCATTCATTTTATGCTTCATTAAATTTTTATATATTTTTGTATTTAAGCATTTTCAAATTTTTATATCATGGTGACTTTTTGTAGGTTCTCCCGGTGAGTATATGGCATTGTGGTACATGAAGGATTGAATGGTGATGAATGAGTTCTTGTGGTAAATGAATCAATTGTATTGGATGGATGGGTCATGATCGTGATTAACTAGGAATTGGACAGTTAGCAAAGACCATCCTCTCTCCACTTCCCTTTCGGCCATGTGCCACAATTATTGTATTTGTATACAGTAATAAATGACTGATTCAAGCCATTTCTCCGGAATTCATAACGAGGTAAGCTGGACTTGTTCTTGCATAGTTTAATCCAATATTTTTACGTTTTAAGTACTAATCCCATAATTCGATAACTAAACATTACTATTTATAATACTGTTTTTAAAAAAAATTGATTATTTTTACTATTATATAAATCTTTAAGTCTAACCTTATACTCTTAATCAAACGAAATTAGAAAAATATATGCACGCTCACCCCTCTACATATAAATGTAGTAAATGTACTAACACACACACACACACACACACACACACACACACACACACACACACACACACACACACACACACACACACACACACATATATGCACAGACATACACACATAAATCCTGTCTCCCATTTACATTAATTTTACGAAACCGTTCATTACTAAATTATCTCGTACTTTTTATTTGAATTTCTTTATCCGTTTTGTAATCTATCGATTAAAATAATACGATGGCCTAGTAAGGAAAATATATATAAGCTAAATAACTAAAAATACCTAAATAACTAAAAAAAAAACCCCCTAAATAACTAAAAGAAAAACAAACTTAAATAACTAAAAAAAAAAACTTAAATTACTCAATTAAGTAACATCTTCATATTTACTATGTGTTAGATATTATTCGAAATGAATCTAGCGAATTAATACTAGAATCACCACTCAACAATTATCAAACTATGATTACTACGATCTGATTCATATATATATATATTATATATATATATATATATATATATATATATATATATATATATATATATATATATATGTGTGTGTGTCACAGGGCGTCTACAGTACAACGTCTAGTAAGCTGATCCCATGCACCATTTCTCTACTGGAGTCAATTCGATCCTCATTGAGTACCCATGAAATTGTCGCCCTGTGCCAGACTAAGCGTAATGAATTTCTGTAATTATGTCCGAGTGTCAATCTATTGCGCATGGCTCGCTTCCCAAAATCAGAAGTTTTGCCTTCTTGATCGGCTAACATCTTTGTTTTGTATATGTGCATCTAGGTATATTTTTTAAATATATCTTTTCATAATATGCAGCTTTTTTTTTTTCTTCTTCTGTCTTCAGCTCCAGTGGTTTTCACATGATCGTAATCATCATTTGCTGATCGCATTTATGCTTCTCTCTTGATGTTGCTATGATTTAAATTAAAGTTTCTTTTGTTTACAGGTCAGCGAATATGGCTGAGACGATAGGACGGCAAAGGTGAATGGAAATAAAATAAGATGAAATAAAAATAATGAGGAAGGAGAGGAGAAAGCTGGTTTGGTAAGGGGATTAATTCGGCTACAGAACCTTAAAGACTTGAGTCGGGTAGAAAGGGTGGGTTAGAGGATATGGTGCTCATGAGGTGGCTATTATTATGACGAATCTAAAACAGGGTAGAGTGGTTAAGCCGGTTTTATGGATTGGGCCTTATGTAAATGGGTACGTATGCTCACTAATAACACACACACACACACACACACACACACACACACACAGAGGCACGCATATAAACGCACACACACAAGCACACGCTCGCACAAGCACACACTCACACAACTATTGGGAAAAAAGCGATACATATGCACCCATCTACAAATGAACTCATATATATTTTCTTAACACATTTACCTATATAGCTTCAATTTTCCTTAAATATGCCTGTACATTATTTATCTGACCCAGTCTTTTTAATATGTATGTATTGGTCATTATTCTCTCTATTTTATTTTCTTCTCTCTCTCTCTCTCTATATATATATATATATATATATATATAATTTATTTCTTTAAATTTTTTTGAGTAGATGCTCTGTTTTATTATTGAAGAGTATAATTATTTATTTACATCTACCGGCCTGAATATTCGAGAAATCTTGTTAGAAATATATGCCCTCCTAACACACACACACACACATATATATATATATATATATATATATATATATATATATATATATATGGGGAGAGAGAGAGAGAGAGGGGGGGCAGACAGAGAGACAGCGATACAGAGACAGCGAAAGAGAGATTGGACATAGAATTCAATACCGCCTGGTGGCTCATAGTTTTCACGTTTTAACGCGATTTTCCGAGTATAAAATTCAGATATGAAATCCCATTGAAGCATGTGCGCGATGGTCACTATACAATGTTAATCCCTATGTCTGAACTTTCCATATTTATAAACGTCTCCAATATTGAGCATTCTATAGATGTAGCAACAATCTAAACAATACATACACTTCCACGCGCATGCACACATTTACATATACACATATGCGCGCGCGCCCACACACACACTCATATATATATATATATATATATATATATATATATATATATATATATATATATATATATATATATATATATATATATATATATATATATGGCATTGACGTGGTGCAATGATTACCAAGTTAGCCTTGCTAATTCAATTACTGCTGAGTAGTGAGTTCATCTAAACTAGGTGCATCTAAACTACGCTAAGTCAATATATATATATATATATATATATATATATATATATATATATTAATGTATATAAGAACATCAACCTTTCTTTCAAACATTGGACAAGGGAAATTTAATTAATATTTTTATTTAGTTTTTTCAACATTCTTACATTTTTTTTTGATGGGAGTAAGGAAATGCAAAATAAAGGAATTGCTAAATGGCCGAAAGCGCTTGGGACAATGCAAAATACGGACAATTTTTTTTGCACTCCCTTGCTCCTACCAAACGGGGAAATGTAAGGATGCTGGAAAAACTAAATAAAAATTATTATTTAAATTTTCCTTGTCTACTATATTCAACGGCCCCTCACACACACACACACACACATTTATATATAAAAAAAACTTTTTAATCCTTGGAAAGTGGACATGAACTACGAATCTGCGTAGTCGGAATTTGAATATAAATAGTTTTGAAACGGATATTACTTTACAGTAATTTTTTCAATTTAAAAAAAATACGCTCTATCATATTCAATATATATATATATATATATATATATATATATGTGTGTGTGTGTGTGTGTGTGTTTGTGCGTATATGTGAGAAAATATTTAGAAAACCAAGTTCCCTGCTATCGCTGTTTTAATTAGTACATCAGGCAGTAAAATTGGATATTCTATGCTAAGACACACTTATATACATAATCATGCCGCATATAAAGGGGAGAAGGAAATAAGTTAAGAGAGGTAAAAACAAAACAAAAAAACTCTGGCATGATTGTGCCTATAAGAGTGTCTTAGGATGGAATATCCAACTTTACTGCTTGACGATGCCTGATTGGTGGAAACCACGGTAACCGTAGCAGGAAGGTTGGTTTTCTTCAAGAAAGGCAGAATAATGCCTTTAAGTGTAACCCCTATTCGCTATAGACTTTCTCGAAATTTCATATCTGCTCAGTTTCGTATTCAAACATAAACAAAACAATTTCTAAAGAAGCAATGGCCTTGCTTGAACGGCAAAAGTTCTTCCTGGCGCTTAAAGCACGTCGGATTTAACGACGGTTCACTTTCCCGAGTGTTGGGGTGGGGTCAAATTCTAATCTTGCTTGAGAGTGCATATTTTTCTTCAAGAAGATTTCTCGAACAGTAGACTAAAATGAATAAATATATTGTTTAATAAATAAACAGAGCGTCTACTAAGATATGAGTATCCAATAAAAATAACGTTTAAAGTGATAAAATCTGTCGGACTAATAAATTTTAAAAATCCATTACTTCCTTATAAAATGCTTTGTTGACGTTTGGATACGAAAGTGAGCAGATATATTGATTTCAAGAGTTTATGACGAAAAGGATTTTGCTTAAAGCCACTATTCAACCACCTGAATATATAAATTGACGTGAAAGTCTCCAACGTTTATGGCAATGTCTTTTATTTATGTAAAGTAATAAAATGTCATTCATTCATCAAAAATACATTAGCTAGCAATGACTTACGCTACCTTTCAGTTGAATGTGTGTTCTGCCAACGATTCTGGCGTAGAAGCTTAGATTAACCACCCTCCAGGATATACTCTGGGCTGAGGGGTAGACTCTAGACTACACAGGTTTTGATTCCTCGAAGGACTTTGTCATCATCCATAACTACGTAGCACTTCTAACCAAACAAAGATTGTTTTATAGAACGAAAAAGTGGTAAATTACGACTGAATAGTGATTTCGAACCTCACTGGATGCTCCATACTTTCAGCCTTGTGCTACATCTAAACTACGTTTAGAAAATACTTTAGGCACTTCGACGTGGTGCTATGGTTAACGAGCTCGTCTCGCTAAATCACTTACGACTGAATAGTGATTTCGAACCTCACTGGATGCTCCATACTTTCAGCCTTGTGCTACATCTAAACTACGGTTAGAAAATACTTTAGGCACTTCGACGTGGTGTTATGGCTAACGAGCTCGTCTCGCTAGATCATTTACGACTGAGTAGTGAGTTCGATCCTCACTGGATGTTCTACATTTTCTGCCTTGTGCCACACCTAAGCTATGCTTAGACAATCCTTTAGACACTTAGACGTAAATGGTTAGCAAGGTTGTCTTGCTAGATCAATTACGACTGAGTAGTGATTTCGATCCTCATTGGGCACTTTCGGCGTTGTGCCACATCTAAACTACGCTTAGAAAATCTTTTTGGCACTTCGATGTAGTTTAATGGATAGCAAGGTTGTCTTGCGACTCAGTAGTGAGCTCGATCACCAACAAAATCACCAACATTATCATTTGCTGTGTTGCATGTGCAACTTGAGGACAGGCGTTGTCACCCAGTAAAATTGCCGGTTAAATAATTTGACCAACAATAGGTCTTTTCTCTTCCAATGTGTATTTCATATGAATGTAATGCTTTCTGCAATAAAACGTTGTCTAATTTCCAGTAATTCGTAATAATAAATTCATTTTAGATAGTAAATGTCATAGTAAAGTTAGCAGTTTCGGTACAAGAAATATTCGGAATTCATTGACTGAACACTTCGTGCTATTGCCGGTTGAAAATTATAAAATCTTTTTGTTAAAACTCTTGTTTGTTTTTTTAGTAATCAAGTGCACTAAATGTTATAGCTCTTTCTATAAATATAAAAGTGAACATTGAAGTCAACACTTAGAGGAAACAGACTGTTTCATGCTAGAAAACAATCGTCATGCTACAATCGGTGGCCTGACGATTGCATCTAACAGGAAATAGACTGTCGCCTCTAAGTGTTGACTTCAGTGTTCACTTTTATATTTACACACGCTCTATCTCTGATATTTAGCACTTTATCCCATAAATATAGCACACCTTAAAAACTAAATTCTTCATATATATATATATATATATATATATATATATATATATGAGAGCATTGAAGTCAACACTTAGAGGCGACAGTCTATTTCATGCTAGACGCAATCGTCAAGCCTGATGATTGCATCTAGCATGAAACAGACTGTCGCCTCTGAGTGTTGACTTCAATGTTCACTTTTATATTTACACACGCTCTATCTCTGATATTTAGCACTTTATCCCATAAATATAGCACATCTTAAGACTATATTTCTTCATAGCTCTTTCTATATATAGATGGGTATTTCCTCCCCAACCTTTTTTAAAGTAGTTGAAAGTTAAAAGCTCGAGTATATCCTTATTTTCTGTTCTTGTTACACGTGCGACTCATTTTTGCTGTTGCTGGTGATGAAAGTGATCAAGAGATGTGGTTCTTGTTATTTGGCAAAGTTCTTTATTTGTGTTTTTGTTTAGTGCCAGTTTATAGAGCAGCGTTTCTCAACCCAGGTTTCCCGGAACCCTAAGGTTCCGCAAAAGATCCCCAAGTATTTTGCAAGAACAGGTGTGATAAGCTAATGCACTTTTGACTTTTTATTTAATTTCATATATGTAATAGTATTAAACACACACACAATATATTCTTGGTTATTGTAATACTGACATCATCCTATTTACATTATTCGGACTATTGTCCTCATCTTTTATGTTGCCATATTTATCACAATGTTTCGGCCGTTGTACGCTCCGGCTTTCTTCAGGTGGTTGGAATGTTGAACTGAAACCTTTATTTCGCTCGCTGGAGTAAACTGTTCTAGTTCCACGGGCCATGTCTAATGGATGTCAGTTATCAGTTATCTCCTGTTAATTCCTCTCTCTAAGATCACCACCGCCTTAACCAGGTATTGAACTCACACTCTTTGGGTCCTGTCACTGGTTCTAAGTAACGCTTTAACAGGAGAATTAACAGGAAATAACGGATAACTGACATCCATTAGACATGGCACGTGGAACTAGAACAGTCTACCCCAGCGAGCGAAATAAAGGGTTCAGTTCGACATTCCAACCACCTGAAGAAGGCCGAAATGTACAACGGCTGAAACGTTGTGAGAGGTCGTAGCCTAACATCTCATACCATTTTGGAATCAGCCCGACTCCAAGAGCAAGTTAAAAACATTCCGGGTCGGATCCAGACCCGTAATTCTGAAATTTTCGAAGTTTTCATTACTGCCATTGTTTTCGGCGATTTTTTACGTTTTTTTTTTTTTTTTTTTTTTTTTTTTTTTGCAACGAATTTTTTTTGTACGACATCAATTTTTATAACTTGGAAATAAATTTGGGAATAATCGAAATTAATTGCAAAATCCAGCGAAAATCACCTATGAAATAAAAATAATTGTTTGTATGGAAAGTAAAGACCTACGTACATCAAATTGTCTTTAAATTAAGTGACTAGAGAAAAATTATCGTTTACCTTTTAAAAGGTAAGCTTAATGCAATAGTGATCAGTTTCTGTAGTTTATTGTTGCCTATCAAATCTAATTCTTCCAATCCTATTGTTATGAAGACCCAATCAAGAGCCTTGAGCAGGAGCTAGCTTAAATGCTGCCGATAGGGCGGCTTTTAAGCTAGTATGTCTACAATTGGTCCATGGTTAGAATATTGATGCCACATATGGGCCGGTGCTCCTAATATATATTTGAAGATCCTTGATAAAAATCCAATCAGCAATATTATTGGTCTTGACCTGGCGTCTTGACTTCAGTTCCTTTCTCACAGCCATAAAATTGCCAGCCTCTGCCTTTTCTATAAATGTTTTCATGGTAATTGTTCGGATGACCTCTTCGCTATGGTACCTAGACATTTTGAATTTAAGCGCAGTACTAGACTAGCGACGAGGTCTCATCAATTTACAGTTGAGTAGCCTCGATGTAACGGTAAGTTTTATGCTAACAGTTTCATTTCTCGCACTTCTAGCTTGTAAAACTCTCTTCCGGCTCCATGCTTTCCAGTCAACTTTAATCTTCAAAAATTTAAATGCAATGTCAATCGTTATCTACTGTCTTCCTGATGACTCTTCTTTTGTTTTAGCCCCTTAGTAATGTTTCTGTTTTCTAATTCTTCCACAATCAGTACTCCTTTTGTGTCTTAGTGGCTTTACTACCTTCCTTGTGGTGAATTCGATTAAAAAAATAATACTATATTTGACTGGTTGTACAAGCAATAAAGAGTAGAGCAAAATACAAACGCAATTCTAAGATTTCCCCAGTCAAAAAAAAAAAAAAAATGACGAAGGAAAAACTTAATCCCAATTTAATATTTTAGTAAATAGATACGCTGTTACTAACAGGAATATTCCTTTGTAAATAGTCGAAAAGCGATTGTTTGTCTAGGTCTCTGTGTGGGTTTTTGCATTGGTTAGTACGTGGGGGTGTTTGTGTGTATGTGCCTGTGTGTATATATGTGTGCGACTGAAAATCCGGGCAATCATAAAATGAATATACTCTACTGTTGGTAGGCCAGAGAAATGGACGCGACAAGAATCCCTATATAAACACGTCGACAGGTACGTAGATTGATCCCTTAAACAGACCAATAGAAAACATTCAGCAACAGGGACAGATAGATAACAAACCGACCATTTCTTTTTTTTTTTTTATTTATTCATTTTTATGTTTTATATACGAGGACCCTGTTTACGACAGTGCTATTAACCTAGATAAACACGTGACTGTCGGCACACAGCCCGCCCGTCTCGTATCGCTCTATCCCGCTCATTCTGAGACCGGTTGTACGACCACACATCACACTCTTCCACGCAAACACTTTACAAGGGTCAAATCTACCAGTTCGACGGAGACCGGAGAAATGAAGTTTACTCGTGCTTTACCCACGTTAATAATGAATTCATTATTTTCATTTCCTTCTGAAAGCAACTTCTCTAAAAACATACATTTCTTGACATGTCTCAGCAAGTAAAGAATACATCTATATATTTACTGCAAACGCTATTTTTAGTTGACACCCGTATTTGAGTTAAGTTTTCGTTTTATTTTGAACTTATTAACCTCTGGTTTTCTGGAGTGGGTAGGCCGGTAGACCGTATAAATACCGTTTAAAATAAAACTAGTGTCTACTCAAATGCGGGTATCTAATAAAAATAACGTTTGAATTAGATATCTTCCTTAATTCGCCGAAAAAACAGCATAGCATGATGAAAAAAGGCCCCAAACTTAATAAAAAAAAAAAGTTTTATCGTCAGAATGCTTATGTTATGATTAAAAATAAAGACCAAAGTATTTTGTAATTATTTTATTAAATTTTTTCATCCTTTCTAGCACGTTCGAAATTTTAGTTAAAAATCTTGTTTTATTTTTACCTCAGTGGCATATGTAATATTTACCATTATTTTTTTTACCGTCTTTTTTCATGTGAAAAACATTGATTTGGAAATTCTTGCAAAAATCAAATAATTGTCAGATTTTAATAAAACTTTCAGAACTTATTCATAAATGAATGAAATTATTTTAGACATTTCTTTAGAACGTCATGGTAAAAAATATTTCTTTTTTTACATCTGTTACCTCCCCTTACTGAATTTTATGAAAACTCGAGAAATTCGACAGTGTGACTTTAGTGATTATATTAGTTAAAAGCAGATTTTGAAGAATATAAATCATCGATTTTATTGTAAAATTGAAATAGACAGCTACCCAAAAATGCAGCTCTGAATTGTAAAACACAAAAACCAATAAAACTAAGACATTATTTAATTAGAAAAGCTTTTTTATCTGTCTATATTTCTGAGATGAGGTATTAACCGGGTATTGAACTCACGCTCTTTGGGTTCATGTCACTGGATCTAACTAACGCCTTTATCCACTGTGCCATGTGTCCACAAGCAATGAAGAACTTTTAGAGGGAAATTAACAGGAGATAACTGATAAGTGACATCCATTAAACATGGCACATGGAACTAGAACAGATTACCCCAGTGAGCGAAATAAAGCGTTCAGTTTGACATTCCAACCAACAGAAGAAGGCCGGAGCGGACAACGACCGAAACGCTGTAATAAATATGGCAACAAAGATGAGGACAATAGTTCGAATAATGTAAATAATGTAAGAAAAGCTTTTAATGTCTTTTATGAATAATATATGTTAAGGACAATATTCTCTGAAGCCAAAATATTTTTCCGATCAAAAATAAATTTTTACAGGAATTGTTTTCATTTTTTTTCAATTTTAAATGCAAAATGTGATAAATGTGTTAAATATCTTAAAAATAAGTTTCAATCCGTCTTCTTTAGGGAATGCTGTTATTAAGTAAATCTATTTTTACAAATTATGAATTTGAAAGCTTATTATAATTTGCGATACACAGGTATTTTAAAAATATTTTTGAGTATGCAAAAGAAAATTTTAAAAACTTTTTACCAAATATATGGATGGACGTTTGAGACATAAATATAACGTATTTTAAGAGTTACTTCTCCTGACAGCAAGAACCCGTCCTCAGAAATTTTTTGTTGTTGTTTTAGCTTCTAGCGGGCACGTGTTAAATTCTCTAACTGATTGACTATCATCGTCGCATTTTCAAAATATTAAATTTTCTTTTTTACATCCTATTTTACTAAATATTTTAATTTAATTTTTTAAATATAATTAATTTATTGTTTTTCAGTGAGAGACATACAGCAATTATTAATTATTTTATTTTTATTTTCAATTTTAGCGACGGAGACAGTGCAGGCTTTGGACATATTTTTGTTAGAAAAATATCTAAAAAATCAATAAAATATTGAACTTTCGAAAGTATTTAGTTTTAAAAAAAATGAGCTGGTTCACTTAAAATTCGAAAATATTTTCACTTCTGCTCATTTGTCCGATAACTTCCCCCCGCGTAAGCTGTCGATACTTCGACGTAAACGTCAATTCACACCTCTAAAACATGTCACCACTGTTAGACATGCTTCTCTTATTTTCGACTGAATTGTTCTGCTAAAAAATTAAGTAATGCTTATTTCCAATTACATGAAGTAAACATTACATTTTCTAATTTTCCTCAAAAAACTTTTTAAAGACATATAATTGATTTTTACAAGATTTTTAAACAGACAATTTAACTTTTGTTCACAAATTTCTCAAAAACTGCGGATACCATCGATTTCTGGCAATTTTGCTGATTAATAAAAACAAGATATTTACTACAATTTCGGTCATGCTAGGAAGGATTAAAAATGTAAAAATATAATCAAAAAATACTTTGATCTTTCCTAATAATATCATAAAAATTTAGACGATAGAAAATTGCTTTCATCAAGTTTTAGGCTTTTTTTTTCATCATGGTATTCTCTTTTTGGGCAAATTAATGAAGTTTGAATTAATAGAAAATATGTCAGATTAAAAAATCAAAACCATTCTTTAGATACATACACACACACACACACACATATATATATATATATATATATATATATATATATATATATATATTTGTGTGTGTGTGTTTGTGTGTATTTTATACAAGTTTCTTATAAAATAAGTTCTTTTTTTTTTTAGTGGATGTTGTAGCATATATATATATATATATATATATATATATATATATATATATATATATATATATATATATATAGTGGTACCTTCACAGTTACTCTAAAAGATGAGCATACATGATGAAAAAATTCCCCAAACTTAATAAAAACAAAGTTATATCGTCAAACTCTTTATGTTATTATTAAGAGGGAAAACTAAAGGATTTTTGCGATTATTAATTTATATTTGGGTAAAGATTTTATTTTTCTTGAATATTTGAGAAATTTTATTAAAGAGTGCATATTTTCCTTCAATAAGATTTCTCGAATATTCAGGCCGGTAGACGAAAATAAATAATATATACTGTTTAATAAATAAACGGAACGTCTACTCAAATACGAGTATCCACTAAAAATAACGTTTAAGTAATAGAATCTTTCGGATTAATAAATAAAAATTCATTTCTTCTTTATATGCTATATTATAATTATTATTAAACAATACCGATAAAGTCTATGTGTCCGACTTTTTATTTAGTTTTTCCAACTATGTTGTTTTATGCCAGAATTTTCTTTCCGGTGTTCTTTCTTTTTGTATCCAACCATTTGTTTTATCCATATGAATAATTTCGACTGTGACTACAGTCTTTATCAACGTTACTAGTCTTGCGTGTTATTAACATGTTATCCTATGTCTTTTGTTATTAAAGTAATATAAGAACATGCTAATAACATGCAAAACCTCCTACAGGAGGCAAATGAAATATATGTGACACATTATTTTAAAAAATTGATTCGTTTTCTACGACTTATCAACACTTTTCAGGTTATTTAAAGCCAGAAAAAAATTTTAGTTTGGAAGAATTTGGAGGGGCGGATAATAATGATTTAGGGATACAAGACTTACTAATTAACCCATAGCTTGGGTGAGTAGCGGTGGATTCATATCTTTCACAAGGGTATTTGCGCTTATTTCAATCTAACTAACCCGACTGAAATTGGAACTCGGCTCTCCGATTAACAATTCCGAGCCATTATGCATTACACCACCCGCACATGCAAGCTTACAGCACCTGCTATTCCCAAGCAGTTACCTATCTAGGCACTGAAAAGGATCGACGTTGGCTTAACTTCTGTGATCGTACGGGAACCAATGTTTCAACGTGATATGGCCGTAAATACCAGATAGGACTGATAGATGAGATATAGCTGCTCAACAGTCTTAGTCTTATCATAAAACCTTTTACAAAATTGTTATATGATATTATAAGAAGGCCTGGGGAATTTACATTGGGGGAGAAACTAAATCAGTTATTCTCGACACCTTTGATATTATAAGAGGGTCTGGGGAATTTATCACTCATAGCACATTTGAAAGAAAAGCAGGAAGAAAGAACGGATAACCTACTTAAAGGCTATATTTAAATGGGCAGCAAAACAAAGACGAACGGGATACTTGATTGGTTTCTGTTTGCTGGATTATCAACCCTTTTACAGGTTATTTAAAGCCAGAAAATATGTTTAGATTATAAGAAGTTTCTGGAAATAATAATGATTTGTAATGAAACACATCCTATTAATTAGCTGGGAGCTTGAAGATGTGGGCTCATTCTTTTCCCAAGAGTATTTACTCGTAAGTGAATATAGCGAAACCGATTGGAATTAGAACTCGGCTCTTCGATTTCCAATTCCGTATCGTTATCCATTACACCACCCGCACATTCAAGCTTACAGCATCTAGCATTCCCCATTGGTCACCCATCTACTTACAGACCAAGGTCGACGTTGCCTCACCTTGCTGACCATACGAGAACTGGTGTTTGAACGTGATATGGTCGTAATTTAACAGGGTGGTAAAGGGTGAAAGGTTACTTAGAGCAACAAAAGACAGGACTTGTGGATTGTCATGATCGTTCACGCCCGAAAATGACAAGGCACATAAAAAAAGATCAATTTGTTCATCTGTCAAGTGACGCAGAGTTTCCCATGTCTTACAGGACATTTCCCAAAAACGTGTTTTGAAAACAGAAACTATGATCAAGTTTGGGAGCGAAAGCAATGATGGCACCTACTCTAAATTCATCATAAAACGTCAGAATGTGAAATTAATAAATACTAAACACTTCAAATGTCTTAGTGTATTGATCAGTTATAATAAATTTAATAGACGAGATAAGGAAATAGGACATAGAAGAGGAAACACTATGAGTAGTTTTACCCAATACCGCAAGTTGCTACAAAACTAAAATATTAAACTAGAAGTTCGTCATGTTCTTAATTAACCTAGTTAATCAAGACTTTTATATGGATACTAGCAGCATGACCCGGCTTTGCCTGTGTTTGATTAAATAGTCGTACGACTCATACAGCAATCGCTATCACTTGACTTAAAATATTTTTGTCCTTCTTTGCCTTTACAGGAGTGCCCTTTGCCGTGCTGATGTTGCTACATGTCTTACTTCTTGCCTATCTCACACTTTGAATTTTTTCTAAGCTCTATACTAAACATTAAATCTGTTACGAAAAACGATCAGCTTTAAAAAAAGGACTCGTAACTGGAAAAACCGAATGAAAAAAGAATGTTAACAACAAATACTTTTTCACACCCAACCCAGTTCTGCGGAATCAGAATCAACGTTGAGCTTAAGCAAGCGAATGAGCCAATTGGAGTAAAGTGCCATGCAGATTTAAATTTTTCCCACTTGTGACGAATGCAGCTACCGATTTTTTTTTTGCATGCTAGTTAACATTCGTGTCAGCCAACTATAGGCTCTCACTCTGGCCAGTAGAAAACGGCCGCAAACTACATGAAAACTGCCGTAGAAGCATGAAAAAAATCGAATATTTCCACTACCGATGTAAGTTGGGAAATGCAAAGTTGGTCTTGGCCTTCCCGCTAACTTGGAGCATGTGCATGTAAGTTTTGGTCGAAAATTGCGGCCGTGCATTCGTTACACACACACACACACACACACACACACACATTCTGCCTTTTATAGATAGTGATCATGCATGGTGCCAAACCGGTTTAAAAAATATTTAAACTCTCAGCTGTATATTACCGCTTTCTCGGATCTATAATTTAAAATAGCTTCGATCGAATAAAGTATGCTGGTCTTAGAGGAGACGATTCTTTTTCGAACCTCATGGATTGGTGCTACAGAATGAAAAACACAGATCTCTACCAAAGCCACATCACTTAAGGACTTTAAAAAAACAGTAACAACTAAAATAGATAGCACATGTAACTCAAAGTAAAATTAATGGCATAATCAAGATGTTGATGTTCTACACTACTTCAAACAAAAGATTAGGAAGGAAACTCCCATCAATACTGGAAAGAGCGATAACAGTTAATGGACTTGAGAAAACTATTTTCCTGGAAAAGTTTTTTAATAGAAAGATTTTGTAAATTTCGACCGAAAGTTGTACTGGTTACTCGGTTAATGATTGTTAAATGTTTCCTTATAAGGAAACGGCTGATATTACCATTACCATTACATTTTGTGTTTTATTTTGTTGTGATTCCTTTTCACTTTGTAGCATAGAATTCATTGTTCACTATGATATACAGGGTGTCCCAAAATAATGTATACACTCTTTGAATCGTTATAACTTATTCAATTTATGTATTTTGACTATAAGATTAATACAAGAGAAAGAATACACATTTAAAGAATTTGAGAAAAAAGAAAAAACATACAAAATTAACTTTAATAAGATAAAAGCTACTTGGTTCAATAGCAGAATGTTCATATAATGATGAGTTTACATTAAGTGCTCAAACTGGTTGCCGTTCTGTTCAATACACTTTTCATATCTCGAAGAAATAGACCTACAAACGTCTCTAGTATCATTTCCTCTGGTATTTGAGCACATTCTTCTTCAATTGCTACTCTCATTTCAGCAATTGTTTCAGGTTTCCTGCTGCAAACGTTCTCTTTTAAACCTCCCCCCCACAAAAAGAAATCCAAGGGTGTCAAATCTGGTGATCTAGGTGGGTATTCAACTGTCCCTTTTTTTCCAATCCATCTGTTTTGCATATTTTCATCCATATAAGTTCTCACATCACGCTAATGTATTATTAACTATTAATATTTAAAGAGTGTATACATTATTTTGGGACACCCTGTACTTTGTAAGTTTTATTCATGAAGTTCCCTTGCTTACAGAATTCTCCGGGGTGGGGAGGTAAATCTGATTGTGGGGGTTCCATGTAGTGCTTTGTGACCCTTGCTATCTTATCAACATTTTTTTCTACCTACATTTACATACGATACAAATTAATCTAAACACAACTGACAAGTAAAGGATGAAAAATGTTCGCGGATTTTGACGTCATTCTGAGATTTTTTTTGACTAAATCCGTGAATGTGTTTTGCTAATGCTAAGTCTAGAAAAAAACGCAATATAAAATTCACTATTTTTTATCTATAATGCTGAATGTGTTAAAATTCATCAACATTTTAACAAGAAAAATCTCAAGTTGTTGTTAAACATTGCTACTAAACATTGTTGATTTATTTAAGATAGAATGATCTATTATGACATGTCTCTAATTTGTATTTAGATACAATATTTGTATTTAGAGAAAAGTATTTGTATTCATTCTCAACTTTTCTAGTTGAATTCTTCACTGATATTGCATATGATTCATTATTGTACATAATTAGGTTACAATAAAATTTGTATTTTATATGAATCCTCACTTATGGAAATTGAGATGTCGTAGAGTGGGGACGTCGTATCATAGATTCGGTTGGGACCCACGAGACCCTTGTGCCAACCCTGGATGTACTAATTTATATGTAAGCTGCAAACATGGCAGACAAAACGTGACTTGTCGCTTGTGGAATGAAGTTGTCTGTGTACACAGGAGGTTTAGGCTATGGCACTCATGACGGATGAACTGATTTGTCAAACTAGTGTGATTTGGAACAAAAAATGTTAAGCCAGAAGTCAGAAAAAATGACATTAACACAGGTGACTTATTTTTATCACCACCATCGTTTAAGTCTTGAGATTGTCGCTAATGTCATTTACTTGAAAATTTTCCACAAACACACACACATATATATATATATGTGTGTGTGTCTGTGTGCGCACGCGCGTGTGTAGGAAATTTAAAAAAGAATTATATAAAAACATTTATCTAAAAAAATTATATAAAAAACATGTGTATAAAAAACATTTTAATCCTTGAAAAGTAGATATGAACCACAAAACTGCGTAATCTGGAGTTGAATAAAAATAATTTAAAAACGGATATTAATTTACAGTAAGTAATTTTTTCAATTTTAAAAAATATTTACGCTCTGTTATATTCAAAATATTGAGCACTTTAAAAAATTCCGTTTTAATAAAATAATCCATTTATGTGTGTGTGTGTGTGTGTGTGTGTGTTGTGTTGTGTTGTGTATATATATATATATATATATATGAGGATTGACTATTATTTTAAGACATTTTTATGTTTATACATTTATTTTATAGATACAAATATTTAAGTAAATGTTCCGTTTATAATAAACAGTATTAAACAACATTTACCGGCCTAAATGTCCGAGAAATTTTCATAGAAAATATTGGTCCTTCGAAAATTTCTCGAACATTCAGGCCGGTAAATGTTGTTTAATACTGTTTATTATAAACAGAACATTTACTTAAATATTTGTATCTATAAAAAGAATACATAAACATAAAAATGTCTTAAAATAATTGTTGGACTTTGTCCATTTCATAATATTGAATATTATATATAGTTTTAAAAATGACGAAGCGCGATCTTTTTTTTCTTTTTTTTAAAGTAACCTGTAACGGACTTGAATGGCGGGTTATATGCAAGTTACCCCGTGTTATATATGTATTAGTAGTTGATAGAGAATTCTTTTTCTCTTTTTTTATCCTCAAAATAAAATGAATAAAGCGTACAACAATAACAAACAACAAAGAGACACGTGTTGAAACTAATGACAAGAATGTGTATTTTTCTATTCGTGAATATTATTTACAATACTGTTTTTGTGTGTGATAAATGTTCTCAGGGTTGTTTGGTTTTGTTTCTATTAAGTTTGGGCTTGTTTATAATTGTTCCGAGAATTTCCTAGTTAAGGGAAGCTTCTGAAACCGTCAACTCTGGATTTTCACGGAGCGAAGAAGATGCGTCTGTGTTGTTCTTTTTACTACTGCTACTGCTCTTGCCTGTGGTGGAAGGGTCATTTTTATAATGATGAAGTTTCAGATCATCATGAAGCATAACTGTTTTTTATATATCTGTATGTTTGTTTTTTTCCAACGAATATTTCGGAAGAAGTGTTGGACAAAAAATGTTCCTTTTAAAGACAAAGAATGCGCTTCCTCATTTTAAAAAACAATATATAAATTCTGTGATATAAAAGTTTTTTATATATATATATATATATATATATATATATATATATATATATATATATAAGGCTCAAACACTAATATTCCATGGTTATAATTTATTACATTGGAATCGTAATCACGATCCAAATCATCAGACCTACAAATTCAAAAAGAAATCGGAAAATATAACTCCGGGTATAAAAAACAAAATTTTAGTGAGAGTGTATGAGTGGGCGAGAGAAACAAGTGTGAGAGGGAAATGTATGAAAGCTCTAGAGAGAGGGTGTAACAGAAGAAAGAAGAACAGGAATGGCTAAAAGTGAAGGTGGGGATTAAAATTTGACAGAGAGAAGTTTTAAAGAGAGGAGTTAAATAACGGTTTAAATGAGTGAGATCCAGATAAATATGAATTATTTTTCGATGCATAATTTGCTACCGAATCACTGACCTAAATTAAAATTAAAAAACAGACACCAAAAACGTGTGTATACATTTGTGGTGACACTACGCACAATAAAAACGATATGATTTAAACTTAAAATCCTGTCAATTAATACTACCGAAGTATATGTGAAAAATTTCCGTCTGTTTCCATTACTAACCTTATGTATACAAGGAACGAGAAGGTAAAAAGGGGGGCGTAAATTGAATTACTCTGTCCTGGACATTGAGTTCTACCTGGATTCTATCCTCTTGAGAATTTATATATATATATATATATATATATATATATTATATATATATATATATATGTGTGTGTGTGTATGTGCGTGTGTATATTGACCACTAAATATATATATATATATATATATATATATATATATATATATATATATAGTAAGGCAATGAAGGGTTTGGTAATCCGTGTAGATAATTCCAAAGAGTATGTGATCCAAAGAACTCATTGTAAAACCAGTGCAAATATTAATTAAATAATTAAAAATTAAGAAATAGATAAACTTAAGTTTCTATGAGTATAATTTATTTCCCCAGAAAATATATTCACATCTCTAGCTTTAACCTGATGAACCAGGAAAATATATTTTCTGAGGAAATAAATTATAGTCATGGAAACTTAAGGTTGTCTATTTCTTAATTCTTAATTATTTAATATATATATATATATATATATATATATATACATATATTACTTTGTTGACGTTTCCGATAGGAAAATGATAGTCAACAGATATGAACTTTCGAGAAGAGCTGAACAAGAATATATGCATTCTTTAAAAAGGGCAATTGAATCTGGTTCGCCTGTAATGCTCTCCTTAATCGAGTGGCCTGAACAATGTTAGGTGGTTCCTCTAAAAAAGGAGACGAAGGTTCGAACCCTGCTGGAAACCACGTTTTTCTTTATTAAGTCTCTTAAATGAGTAGGCATATAGATTTAATTCACACTGTTTAAAAAAAAACAAGTTATCTACTCAAACACGTGTATCAACTAAAAATGATGGAGGAGTCTGTTGCATAATGTGACAGTGTTTGGGAAAAGAACTTGCCCGAATAGAATTTTCTTCTTATATTTTGAACATGGAGGAAATAAAGGCTCCGTGGAAATGGCAGGGCGAGTTCCAATTGTAAAGGTCTGAACTGGTGAAACTATGGAATCTATTTCGTCTGAACATTT
Organism: Acanthosepion pharaonis; assembly: GCA_903632075.3. Classification (NCBI taxonomy): domain Eukaryota; kingdom Metazoa; phylum Mollusca; class Cephalopoda; order Sepiida; family Sepiidae; genus Acanthosepion; species Acanthosepion pharaonis. The sequence goes on from CAHIKZ030002269.1 coordinate 594,596, forward strand.
CACATGGAACTAGCGACAGAGTAGCGACTGATTTGTAACGTAGCATTTGTAAGAAAGAGGTTGCTGAATGTAAAATTAATCTTCTTTCACAAGACTGTATAAACGATTTTTGAACTCTACCATGCCAAATATGGCAGCAAAAATAATATTTTGGTCTAATCTGACTCTTGTAAAGAAAAAGCACAGGAAGAAAGGTATTTGGGCGGGGGGTAATAGAAGGATTTTACCATTATTCAGCAGCTTTAGTAATGTACCTTGTATATGAGTTTCACTTGTGTTCAGTGTGAACTAGCCTTTGCATATTAAGGATATATAAAAAGGCTAGCATAGAACAACAGTAGAGATAAAAATTCTCACGCTAATCTTTCACGGCAAGACTGACCGGAATGCCAGATTTTAAAATCCAACTTACCCGCTCTTTGAACTATTTGATATTTGCTATGTCTTTATGTATTTTTATACACTTGACCAAAATCTTACGGCCAATGAAAATCAAGAAAATAAATTACATTTCCCGCTGTTAGAGTCAACCACTTATTTGGATATCGCTTCGAATACTGAAAATGAAAAAAAAAATGAAAAATAAAAATTAAAAACTTTTTAGCATTTAATAGAGAAATTTTGAATAATTAAACATTAAGTTAAATACTAGTTGGTCAAAAGTTTAAACCATATTTAAACGAAGCTATAATTGGTAAACAAGTAACGAAATTTAGTCATTTGTTTCCAAGCATTAGCGCAGTCAACATCTCCCACTGGTATCTCCTAGATATGGTATGAAGTAAAAATTTAGCAATGTCTAAAAATTTGACAGAGTTTGAACGTGGCAGAATTGTCGAGCTGCAAAAGCAAGGTCTCTCTCAACGTGCCATCTCTGGTGAGATTGGACTTAGTAAAACTTCTGTTGTAAATTTCTTAAAAGACCCTGAGGAATACGGAAAGAGAATTCCAATTGGTCAGCCCAAGAAAAAGCGGATTCGACCAGTTGTCCAGCAAGACACCAGCCGGTCATTGAACCAGATTAAGACCCTTACGGATGAATACAGCTCAAGAACAATAAGATGACATCTCCCAAAGACAGGGTTTAAAAACCGTAAATGTCTTCAAAGTCCACCCCTCCTTCCACATCACAAAACAGCTCGGTTAAACTTTGTTGAGAAGACCCAAACATGGGACACAGAAAAGTGGAAGAAGGGTTTGTTCTCTGTTGAGAAAAAAATTACCCTTGGTGGTCCAGATGGTTTCCAACGCTACAGGCACGATAAGGATATCCCACCGGAGAAAGTTCCGATATGACCTAGTGGAGGGAGGTTTCCTGATCTGCGGTGTTATCACATTTCAAGGAACAGTTGAGCTTCAGGTTATACAGGAATGTGAAAGAGCAGCTGGTTACACTGGCATGTTGGAGGAAGCATCCTTATTGACTAAAGGCCTTCGCTTTTGTGTAAATGACTGGGTCTTTTATCAGGACAAAGCTGCCATCCATAATTCCCGCGGGACAGGGAACTTTTCATGACGAATAAGGTAATTCTTTTGAACTATCCAGCGTGTTCGCCCGACCTGAACCTCATTGAAAAGTGATAAAGGAAGTCTATAGAAATGGACGTCAGTTCCAAACAGTGCACGATCTTCGTTAAGCTATCTGCACCACTTGGGATAACATTCCAGCAAGTCTTCTGCAGACGCTTATATCGACCATACCAAAGCGAAATTTTGAGGACCGTGCAATTCACTACTGAGACGTCTTGTTGGGCATTTCCTACTCTGTCTAGGACTTCTTTCAGACATGATCTTAAACTCTTGACTTGCTTGTATTTATTGTGTGTGTGTGATAAAAATATAGTTTTAAGGTATGCTATATTTATGTGTAAAATTACTCAATATCAGATATAGCGTGTGTATATGACACTGGGTTCAATGCTGAGTGATAACAGTCTGTTTCATACTTGAACGCAATCTTCTGGTCAAACATGAAACAGTCTGACGCCACTCGGTGTTGACCTCAGTGTCTACTTATATATATATATATATATATATATATATATATATATTACCACCGATACATTTATAATACTCTTGCTCTTCATCTCTTCTTATTCTTCGTACCTTTCCCGCCCCTTTCTATCACACCCAACGTCGTGCAGTTGTTTATTTTTTTTTTTAAATAATATAACGTTCATTATTTTTTAATAAAGCGTTGGGAGGTTTATCAATAAAAATTGCCTGAGAATACCGTAAGGTTGAAACCAAGGTAGCAGATTCAACAGATCTCCTCATTTTTTAACTATATATATATATATATATATATATATATATATATATATATATATAGTCATGAAGTATGCTTTTAATATGAAGGTAAAAAGTAACTATATAGATAGGTTAATTAATGCAAAAAATATTAATAAATACAATATATAATATCAATAAGAATGATTTATATCCAACGTGGCTTTACCTTAGTTTTTAATGTAAAACCTCAGCACAACTTCGAAAAGCTTCGCAACCCTTAATCACGATGTCCTATGATATTTGTACCCATTCCTCCTTGAAAGTCTTCTGTTGTTAGAATGAGGAATGTTGTCGGTGGTCTGATCCAAAACGCCCCACTCAGCATAGTTTAGCCGAATCGTGTCCTGGTTCCACACATTTTTGCCCTCATGTTGGCGTTGAACCATGGTAAAATATAGTACTGCTAGTCCTTGTAGTAGGCATCAACTCTTACATTTCCTCAAAGTTTGTAAAAAATGGGGGCATATTTTTTGCATAATTTCGTTGCCTTTCATCTTTTTCTCGACGGAGGCTGGATGTTTGCTTTTGAATATTCCGTCAATATCAACCGTTATATTAACGACGTAGCTGTCTTTTTGGTGGTTCAAAACAGCTTTATAATTGTTCGGTGTAAAACTACATTCTGTTTTATGAGGAATGTCGGACAACAAAATATGTGTGTGTTCTCTGAAGAAAAAAAATATCACAGAACAACTTTTCTCTTAAAATATATTTTATATTTTCCATTGTAGAAAATTTTTCATATACAAATAAAACTACTTTCGTTTTAATTCCTCTTGACTGGTGTCGCTAACAATGAAAATTTGATACATTTAATCACAACTAGCAGCATGGCCCGGCGTTGCCCGTGCTTGATTCAAAAATCGTACGACTCATACAGCAATCGCTATCACTTGACTTAAAATATTTTTGCCCTTCCTTGCCTTTAAAGGAGTGCCCTTTGCCGTGCTGATGTTACTACATGCCTTACTTCTTGCCTATCTCACACTGCGAATTTTTTCTAAGCTCTATACTAAACATTAAATCTGTTATGAAAAAAGAACTAAACAAAATGAACACAAAACGATCAGCTTTAAAAAAGGACTCGTAACTGGAAAAAAGAATGTTAACAACAAATACTTTTTCACATCCAACCCAGTTCTGCGGAATCAGAATCAACGTTGAGTCTAAGCAAGCGAATGAGCCAATTGGAGTAAAGTGCCATGCAGATTTAAATTTTTCCCACTTGTGACGAATGCAGCCATCGATATTTTTTTTGCATGCTAGCATGCTAGTTAAGATTCGTGTCAGTCACCTGTTGGCTCTGACGCTGGCCAATAGAATCTTCCTGCCTATTCGTAGCAGCCAGCTCTTGGGTCTCACTCTGGCCAGTACAAAATGGCCACAAACTACATGAAAACTGCCGTAGAAGCATGAATAATCGTTTATGTCCACTATCGATGGGAGTTAGGAAATGCAAAGTCGGTTTTGGCCTTCTCGCTGACTTGGAGCATGTGCATGTAAATTTTGGTGCAAATCCGTCGAAAATTGCGGCCGTGCATTCGTTACACACACACACACACACACACACACACACACACACACACACACACACACACATTCTGCCTTTTATAGATAGAGATAACAAATATATTGTTGAGAACAAAAATTGCAAAATATATATTTCTTAATTCTAGATTTCGTTTGTTTACCTGTTGGTATTAGAACTTAGAGAAACGGAATTTAATTAGGCGTTGTTTCATTAGAGCATAGTTGCAGCATAAACCACGGGTTGGTTTTGTGGGTGTTGAGGAAACACGACTGGGCAGGAGCAGATGAGCATGCTTGGCAATGAGCAACCATGCTGAAGATGAGATATCACTTGAATTTATAGTAAGCTTCCGAGTCGAAACAGCTCTGATGATGTTATTTCATTAAGAAGAGCAGCTCAAAATTAAAGAATAATTTACTGTCACAAATCTCGAAATTTTACATAGCATCAGAAGATACTTCAAATATATATATATATATATATATATATATATATATATATATATATATAATTATTTTAAAAAAAAATTATAACATAAATATATTATAAAATCACTACAAAAATAGCCATTTTGTTTCAACACCCTCGGTGTCTTATCAATTGATGATGTTGAAGATAAAATAAATGGTTTTAAAAGTTTTAAATTAATTAACGATCCTTCGCAAGGAGAAAACGTTGTTACAAAAGCTAGAATGACCAATCAAAACCCAAGTATAGGAAGATTCAAAAGCTTGACAACGAAATCAAGTTATAATAACTATTCAGATCTTTAAAATATGGGTAATATTAAAAAAAGAATTTATTCTGACCAATAATTATTAAATTATATGATAAAATGTGATATTAAAATTAAAAACTGCCAATTTTAGAATCCAAATTTAATCACTATTAAGTTTAAAAACTATAAAATTACTGAGGAGAAAAGAAGTAATACATATGTTATTCAATTTATTTCTTCGTTGAAATTACGTTAGAACAGACGCTACAACATCCGGTCATCCGACAATACATGTATATACATTTTAACCCCAAGTGTGTGAATGGGGTCTTAAACTCACGCGCAAAACCACACAAACACAATAAGATTATAATACATAAGCCACCAGACATATTTATATATATACACACAAAAAAAGTGACGAGACAGGAACATCTCCACGGCCCTTTATGGAAAAAAATGTGGGGGGGGGAAAACTAACACCTACATACATACACAATTAAAAGTGAATGCACTTTCTATACACATAGACACCGATAAATACATGTACACACATCCACATACATTGACATAGACAATCAGATACTACAACCAATAAATATTTAAGACTGAAAGTATCATTAAACAAATGCTAGCCACTTATTAAAATATAACAAATATACAAAGGTAGAAATGGTTAAAAATAATATTATTTAATATATTAAAACGAAAATTCCAAATCCACAAATATCAATAAAAACATATATTTTAATCATATAATTTGATAATAGTTACTCACATATATAGACACATATATACACGCACCAATACACACATGAACATATATACACACATAGACTAACTACTGTGGCAGTAATGACATACTAAAGTTTCCATACCTACACATGCACACAAACAATCTCATATATAATAGGTGTCAACACACACATATACATCCACAAACATACATATATATACATATATACATATCTACATATAAACATATGCATAAATATACCTATCTATAATAACACGTACACATATATACGTACATACCTATAAGTACAACGACATTCAAGCAAATACATATATAAACGTACATACATATATATACATAAACATACATCCATATACATATACACACCAATATACATATACCCTAACATACATATATATAAACACATTCATACAAACAGAGATATACGTAAATACAATAACAATAAACAATACACAATAAAATAGGACACACATATATATATATATATATATATATATATATATATATATATACATGCACACATATATATATACACACACACACACACACACACACACACACACACACATATATATATATATATATATATATATATATATATATATAGTGGCACAAAGCCGAAATTAGGGGCACCCAGTTAGGAACGAACTCACTACTCAGTCGCAATTGATCTAGCGAGCCAAGCTTGCCAACCATTTCACCGCCTCGAGGTGTTCATATATATATATATATATATATATACATACACGAATACACACACATACACATATACATCAACATTTTTAACCTCGTCTCTTTCTCCTCCTCTTCACCTTCTTACTTTATATATACATTACACATATATATATATACATATACACATATATACATATATATATATATAAACACTAACATATAAATACACTTATATACAAACCTACACATTCCGCAGTACAAACACACACCCCTACACACAAATAAATATATACACATATACACAAACACGAATAACACTATGTAGGTAAACAGTACACATTCATATCGTCAGGATGACCATCAGGCAATAAAAGTACTAATCTATTATAATTACAACGACATATCATTATCATTAAAGTATACGACCCCAACACTAAGTTAAATTTATAACGGTGTTTACAATTAACTGTTAGTTCATATCTTTGATTTAAGAGATCAGCCTTGTTTTTAAATCTAATAATTTCAAATTTTTCGTTAAGGCGTATGTAACATGGGGCATATAGGGAGTTACATGTCCGGGCTTTCTTAATCAAACTCCATTTAACCGTAGGTGTTTTGTTCTTTTCTTTTAGATTCCCAAAATACTTGGATAATGAAGTCATGTACCTATAGTCACTGTGATTAAAAGATTGCATATGCCCCCGCCAGCGTTCATTGAATGTTTTCATGGTGCTACCAATATAAATTTTTTTTTTTATTTGGATTTTCAATTGTTGAAATTGTACTAAGATAGACTACAGAACTAATCCTACAGTTATTTTGTAGTGGACAATTATCAGAATTCCTACAATTACATAAGTTGTTATTTGTATTATTATATTTAGTATTGCTGTTAGTAACCTGTTGAGTAATCAAGCCTTTTGAGTCCCTATACTTGTTAAAGACTACGTTGTTATGCTTTTTAATTATTTTCTCCAGGTTATCAGCACAGCTATAGCTTAATTTAAGGGTATTAGGATTAAATATTTTATTAAGTGGGTTAGTTTCAGGGTTGGGGAAATGTTTCTTGATGAGGTTTAGAAATATACGTCCTAATTTAGTTTTAACCATTATATTGAAAGGGGGGGTGAACCAGATGATCTTTCTAGATCTTCTTTTCTTATTATGGTTTTTCGGATCATCAGGTAACACTTCCAACAATTGTTGGAAGTGTTACCTGATAATCCGAAATACTTTAAAAAGGATTTTGGTGAAATAAATTATTGTAATGGTACCTTAAAGTGGTCTGTTTTTTTTCATATATATATATATATATATATATATATATATATCAGTGCTTCTTTTTGAAATGGTTAAAGCATATTTCAAATACATATATATATATATATATATATATATATATATATATATATATATATATATATATATATCAGTGCTTCTTCGAAATGGTGAAGGCATATTTCAAATACATACCTACACTTTGTTATGCCTGCATATAGAAAACCGAAATTATTACTGGAGGCTGTTTATTACTATGTCTCTAACTTTCATATCTATATTAAAAGAAACGATCTTTATTCCTATCCTAATATAAATAATCAGGCATTTACCTCATATAATATGAAACCTTCGTTTAATTTTTTTCTAGTAGTCTTTATAGTGTACTGATTTCATTTGTTTGGATTATCGACATTTATATTCCGTCATATTAGAATTTTCTAAATTCAGGTAATTTGAACACTGAGCATAAAAAGATTGCAGTACAGACAATTGACGCGAATCTTTGGGAGCAGGACACATGAACAAAAAAATTACTTCGACAGAAACTAGGTGTTTAAGTAAGTTCCTTTTTCTGTCATCCTATCCATAAAGTTTTGATTTGTATCGTGTCCAAACACATACATATATTTAATTTTCCTTAATAATCTCTCCTTGCCAATTTATATAATCCAAAGTTTCTGCATGGATATGTGGATCAAACAATAAAACACAGTCGTTTGAAATTTTCACTGTTATAATCTTTGATCTGTGTGAAAAAAGTTCTTTATTTTATATTTATATTCACTGTTGAAAACTAAACTAACTTACTGTGTATAATAAATGCCTGTAGGTGTATTGGTTTACCTACGTCAAGTGCAGAAAAAATAATTTCATTAATAAGTGACAAAAAATAAATATCTTTATTTTTCTAATTTTTTTTCCTGTAAGTCATCGAATAGTTTTCAGAAAACATATTCATGTGAAACATTTTCTCGTTTGATGAACATGCATTTTCTAATTCAAAATAGCGCTTCAAACAAAGGACAATGGCAAAAGTCATGTGACCATGAAGTACGTTTGCCATTGTGTTCGATTAAAATATTCACGAGGAAAAGTCAGAGAACGGAATGCGAAAAAAGGTCAGCGAGTTATAAAATAATAGAATGGAAGAAAAGAAAGAAAGAAAGAAAGAAAGAAAGCAGGATGGAAATGAAGAAGAAAAAGAAAGAAAAAAGAAGAAAGAAAAAAAGAAAAAAAATGAAAAGGATGAAGAAGAAAAAGAAAAAAAAAGAAGAAAGAAAAAAAAGATGAGAGAGAAGAAAAAAAGAAATTGAAAAAATGAAATTGAAAAAAGAAAGAAAAAAGAAAGAAAGAAGGAAATGAAGAAAAATAGGGAAAGAAAATTAAACGAAAAGAAAGTAAAAAGAAAGAAAAAAGTACGATGAAAGAAAAAAAAGGAAAAAAGAAATCAAATATTAAGAAATTAAAAAGAAAGAGAAATAAAAAAGAAAGACGAAAGAAGAAAGGGAAATGAAAAACAAAGAAAGAATCATTTGTTAGAAAATGAAGGAAAATTAAAAGTAAAGAGAAATGAAGAGAAAAAGACGAAAAAAGAAAGAGAAAGAAGGAAGAAAATGAAAAAGAAAAAAAAGAGAAGAAAGAAACCAAAAGAATAAGATGAGAAAAGAATTAGAAAAAGGAAAGAAAATAAAAAGGGAGAAAGCAGAAAGAAAGATGAAAGACGAAAAGCAAAAGAAAGTAAAAACAAAGAGAAAGAAAGAAAGAAAAAGAAAGGAAATTAAAAAGAAAACAAATAAAGTAAAACGAAAACAAAGTAAAAAGAAAGAAAAAAGAAAGATGAGAAAAGAAAAGGAAAAATGATAGAAATAAAAAAAATGAAAACAAAGAAATTGAACAGAAAGAAAAAGAAAAAAATAAGACGAAAGAAAAACGGGAAATTAAAAGAAAGAAAGAAAGAAAGAAAGAAAGAAAGAAAGAAAGAAAGAATCATTTGTTAGAAAATGAAGGAAAATTAAACGTAAAGAGAAATGGAGAGAAAAAGACGAAATAAGAAAGAAAACATAGGTCAACAAAAAAATGAATGTCGCAAGAAAAAAGACAAGTGTACTGCCATGTTGCTGAGGCAGTAACCATATTCGATTTTCTAACACAGATTAAAACTAAAAAGAAAACAAAATACTTTCAATGCTGATTTTAACGACAGGTAGAAAAAAAATCTCCACCCCACCCCTTACAAAACAATCTTCAATTTGGTCTTCGATCGTCCTAAGATAAGACGGGAAGATGAGGAGAATCCAGTCATAGCTGTCAGGCAATTTCTACGACCACTTCTTACATCTGGTCACCTAACTCCCCAGACTGCAGCCCCCTTGATTATTATGTGTGCGGCACAGTTGAGTGAGAGACCAAGAAATCTTGTAACACCAACGACGAACTGAAGGCAAGAATTATGACAGCATTCACCAACTTAAACAAGGAGACCGTTCAGAGGAAATACAGGAGATTCCGAAGTTGTCTGGAGGTCGTGGTTGAAATCAGTGACGATTTTATTGAATAAATTTACACTTTATCATTTCAAGATATTTTTTGCGTAATTTTAATAAATATATATTAAAATGAAATGTCAGTGTTATTTCCATTTTAGCGTAAATTTAGACGACAATTTATCCATCGCATCCGGTATATTATTTGGATATGCAGGAAGTGCAGTGGTTAGCGACTCGGAATGGTAAATCGTCGAGCCGATTTCGATTTCGACAAATGTATAAACCAGTCTAAGAGAAGGTGAACTCCAAATTCAAAACTTTATGTAACCCTGGCGAAGCACAAATTATGACGTCATCGAAATGGCACTATGATCCCAACTGCGGTCGATGCGATAGAAAGAGAATGTTAACCCCATAGAATCCCTCGAGGATTGTGGGGAGGGGTATCCGAAGAGAATCTAGAGATGTCCTTCTTTTAGACTTGTTACCAATCACGGTTAGAGAGCTCAGTCTTCCCTGCTAATTAACCCATAGCTGGAGGAAGAAGAATCATAATCTTCACAACAGAACTTTTTTTACGCGAGCCAGCGCCAATGTATCGACTGGAATTTGTACTTGACACGCCAATCCCAATTTCCACTTCGATAATCGATGCACTTTACGCATATCCACGCAGTAAATGCAAATAACGAATACAAGGATGCCAGTCTACTACAGCTAATCCCCATTGCAGATGCCTGCTCATGCACATTTGTTTTTGTCCAACAACCACAGAGCCCACATGTGGTATATACTGCAACCATGATGAGCGGGCCTTAGTTACAGTTTCTGGGACAGAGCACGTTATCTAGCGTGATCAACATTCTGAACAAGGCTAGCATGCTCAAACTCTCGGTCACGATGACTTGTGACTTCCTGCTAGCACAACTATCGAGAGTCCCCCAAGTGTTCTGTCTACCCAATTTCACTCACAAGGTTTGGGTCAACTAGTGCTATGGTTTTCAGACACTTTCCGAAGGTGTCGTGCGCTGGGATCGCCTCCTCTAGATCGATAACATGAAGAAATCGCCTTCCTGACAAATCGACCACATTGAGATTCGAACCCGTATCTCATGATCAGAAAACGAACGGTCGAAAGCTACGTGCCCATATCCACGCAGTAAAAGTAATTGTAAATGTCTTATCTGAATAACAGAGATGATTGTGTGTGTAAATTATTAATGGCAATGGTAAATTATTAACATTAATGCTAAATTATTAATATTAATGGTAATGGTAACTTATTAACAGTAATGGTAAATTATTAATGGTAATGGTAAATTAACATTAATGGTAAATTATTAATATTAACAGTAATGGTAAGCTATTAAGAGTAATGTTAAATAATTAATGGTAATGGTAAATCTTACTTATTATAAAACGCAGATTGTGTGTGTGTGTGTGTGTGTAACGTTTATATATTGGATCGGATTTCCTACATTTTTCAACCGATTTCAACAAAACTTCACAGGACTACATAAAATTACCTTGAGGTGGTTCTAACAGCGCCAAAAATGGGAAAAATATAATTGTTTTTGCACAAAATCAATTTGAAAACACGATTAAGAGACATCGTGTGAATGAAAGGGGAACAACTCACATCGGGTTAAAAACCCAGGTTGTTTGTGCGTGTGTTCCTTTATATATTGGATCGGATTTCCTACATTTTTCAGCCGATAAAACAAAAATTCGCTTTTTTTTTTTTTTTGGCAGGTAGTGTTTCTTATTCAATTGCACACTTTTTTCTTTATTTTTAATATTCAGAATGCTTTAAAAATTCTATTTACAAGACAATTTTTTATAATAAAATTCTATTTAATCGGGAGACTCATAACGATTGAAAACAATGTTTTTGTTTGAGTTTGGGTTTGACCAATTCGCAAAAAAAAAAAAAAAAATAAAACTAATTAAGGCATGCGTGTCCATCAACCTTAAACAATGATCTAACGATCTCGACTGATTGTACAATCCAAACATCGGATAATTCTTTATCTTTAGGGAAAGATAATGAAATCTAAACATACACAAGTCCTCCTAACTAAAAATAATAACTGGAAACTACTTTAAATACACATGGTGTCCAATTTTTTTTACTGTATTCAATAAGTAAAAATCATAAATTGTAAAAGGTTATTATTACAGAAAGGCTACTAAATGAATAAGATTTGTTAGATCATAATTAATAAACCCAAATAAAGTTAATATTTTTTCTATTAGAAACAACGAGTGGAAAATATATTCAAATCAGAATTCTAATTATGAATCACCACAAGCAAAATATGCAATTTTTTTTACTGTATTCAATAAGTAAAAATTATAAATTGTAAAACTAAAAGATTACAGAAAGGCTACCTACATTTTTCAACCGATTTCAACAAAACTTCACTTTTTTTTGGCATGTAGTGTTTCTTACTGTCTTGCACACTTTTTTCTTTAATTTTACATTCAGAATGCTTTAAAAATTCCATTTACAAGACAATTGTTTATAATAAAATTCTATTCAATCGGTAGAGACTGAAAACAATGTTTTTGTTTGAGTTTGGGTTTGACCAATTCGTAAAAAAATAAAAAAAATAATTAAGACATGCGTGTCCGTCAACCTTAATTAATTTTATTTTTCAGTCTTTATGATGGTGGATACTTGATCTATCTCTTACTGTTACATCCCCCGAGCTCTACTGCTAGTTATTAATATTAATGGTAAATTATTAATGGTAATGGCAAATTATTAATAGTAATGATAATGGTAAATTATTAATATTAATGGTAAGTTATTTATAGTAATGGTAAATTATTAATGGTAATGGTAAATCATTAATAGTAATATTTTAATGAATAATTATTTTAATAGTAATTATTAATATTAATGGTAAATTATTAATGGTAATGGTAAATTTTTAATGGTAATGGTAAATTATTAATATTAATGGTAATATTAGGCGCTTCCTTCTAAGGAAACATTTGGCATTCATTGACCGAACGGCTTGTAGTAATTTTGGCTGAAATTTATAAAATCTTTCTCTTAAAACAATTTTATTTCAGGAAAACAGTGTTCTCAAGTTCAGTAGCTGTTATCGTTTTTACTTGAAAAATAAGTACAATAAATGCGTACTCCCATTTATTTTA
>CAHIKZ030002269.1:612500-622500 GCA_903632075.3 Acanthosepion pharaonis
TATATATATATATATATATATATATATGAAGAAAATTTGGAAAAACAAACAAATATCCTTAAATGCAATTATATTTGTTTAAAATGAATGAAATGTCGACGTCTGACGTTTCGGTTTAATAAACTTTTTCAAGACAATATTCATTAAAATTCAGTTCAATTTGACAAAGACGATGGACATAAAAAACAAGTCTTATCCAAAACAGATAACTGAAAATTTTTAAAATGATCAGCTTTCCGTTTAACAAGTTCTTGAAAAAGGTTTATTAAACCGAAACGTCAGACGTCGACATTTCATTCATTTTAAACAATATAATTGCATTTAAGGATTTTTGTTTGTTTTTTCCAAATTTTTTCATTCTGTCGGATTTATATCCATTTACATACACACACACACACACACACACACACACACACACACACACACACACACACACACACACACATATATATATATATATATATATATATATATATATATATATATATATATATAATATCTCTTGATGATTAGTAGGGATAATTCCAAGTAGGATATAAATCCAAAGAGCTCAGTGTAAGAACAGAGAAACATAAGAATGAATACAGAAGCCTTAAAAATCAATTTGGTATTTGATAGTTTATTTCGTGTATTCAGACGTCCATCTCCTCAGACCAAAAAATGGATTACTAAAAATTCTGTATTCACTATATATATTTATATGTATATGTATATCTATCTATCTGACAATCTGGAAATTTTTTTTGTGACACGTTTCATTCGTTAATTTTTTTATCGGTCTGAAACGTGTTCCAGTTTGTCATACTTTTCTAAATACTTTTTGTGGATATATAAAAATATATATCGTTATATCATTCATATATATATATATATATATATATATATATATATATAGGATCCCAATAAACATACAATAAAAAAAAACTTATTTTATTTTTTACTAACAGAGGTGTTTAGGTACTGTATTATAGAAATAGTAAATATATATGCTTTATTTTGATTTAAAACTAATTTAATGAAAATAAACTTGTATTTAACAACTAAATTCTATGAAATTCTCAGTCCCTCAGAGTGGATAGTTTTACCTGTCCTGGTGAAGAAGTTAATACAGATCAGTTCCCAGGAACCGACAACCCAGACACCAGCACATATGATTTGATTATAGTGGTGAAGGCTTTTTGCCAAATACAGAGACTTGGTGCACTATGTGCCACAAGGTCCCCAAACGGCCCTCCGCAGGATTTGAATTCAGAGTTTTCCTTCTCCTAGACCTAGTTGCCATCCAAGGCTATAGAATCAAGATTGTCCTGCTATTTACCCATGGCCGGAGGGAGAAGAAGTGGATTAATACTTTTCCCAAGGGTATTAACACGTAAGTGAATGTAATGGATTCGACAGGAATTCGAAATCGGCTCTCCTATTCTTCAATCCGAGCCGATATCCACTATATATATATATATATATATATATATATATATAGGGATCAATTTTTCATTGATGCATGTTTCATTAAATAATATAGACAAGTTTTGTCTATTTATTTTAAGTAAGTTCCTTTCATATTGTCTGATAAGCTTAATAACATTATCATTGAAGGACGAAAGGAAATCACCATATTGATACATGTTTAAATCTAATCTAAGCTTTCAGCTTACATAAGCCATTATCAAAGATGACAATTACTTTTCAATATATCAACCAATACACGGAACAATAATGATAGTCCGTTTTTGTTGCAGGAAAAATATCAAAGCAACCATTAACTAGTGTATACAAGACGCGAAAATCGCGTCGCAATTCGTGACGTCACACATGACCACGCGAGAGTGAAAACGAGAAATATTAAGTATGGAAAGCCGTTGGTATAAGCCAATGGCTTCTGTTATCAATTATAGGCATTTACGAATGTTTGTGGAGATTTCGTAGTTTATTTTGTTCAGGTTAGGTTTCAACTGTTTTATGTATATAGCTTCAAGAATTTTTAGTTTTTGTTTATTGTTTTCATGTGTAAGTATAGTTGTGTTTTCAACAAGGATTTTCCGGAATTGAGTACGCAGCCAGGCCTATTGTTTTAAATGCCTAATAATGTTACCATTCAAATGTAGTAAAGCGTCGTGAAACCCAGTTTGTGGTGTGGATTCAGGGCCAAAAAACATAATTATATATATAATAGTTTTAAGGTATGCTATATTTATTATTTTAAGTACTTAATATCGGGGATAGAGCGTATGTAAATATAAAAGTGGATATTGAAATCAGCACCCAGAGGCGACAGTTTGCTTCATGCTAAGCGCAGTCGTCAGTATCATTTAGCATGAAACAGACTGTCGCCTCTGGGAGTTGACTTCAATGTCCAGTCATACATATATATATATATATGAAGAAAAATATACTGAAAAAACAAACAAAAATCCTAATATGCGATTATGCTGTTTTAATGTTTAATTGGTACGTCGGATGTTTTCGGTCTAATAGACCATCTTAAGGAAATATTCATAAAATGTAATTATGTTTTATGAATACAATTCAGCAAGAAATGGACTATTAGACATAAACGTCTGACGTACCAATTAAACATAAAAAACAGCTTTTTATCATATTAGGATTTTTGTTTGTTTTTTTCAGTATATTTTTCTTCGTAAATTCGGATCTATATCCATATATTTGCGTTACATATATATATATATATATATATATATATATATATATATATGTGTGTGTGTGTGTGTGTGTGTGTGGAGAGAGCGAGTGACAGACAGAGACAGACAGACAGGGGCAGAGGATCAGAGGCCGACAGACGCACAGACAGGTAGAGATTTCAAATGTTATCAGTTTCTTGTTTAAATATTTTAGAGTGAAAATGATATGAGTTCTAAGAAAAACATTATCAACGATACGAGCAAAACACTAGTATTATCTCTCGTTGTATGTCCTCCTTTTCTTTGTCCTTACATCGTTTCCTTACCACACTTACCCTTTCCCATATTGTATGAACAGGAATAAAGCACACTCTATAGTCATTTCCTCCTCCTCCTCCTCCTCCTCCTCTTACTTCTCCTCTGATTCTTTTTCTTTCACTCCGAATGCTTTGTTCTTTCCTTCTCTCTCGCTTCCCATCACACAACCATAATTGATTGTTTAGCTTACGTTTCTCACTTCGTCCTCATCATTTCTCATTCTTTTTCTTCTTCATTACGTGAATTTATTAAAAATTTCATGCTTTTCTCTTATTTACACCTATTTCGGCTACAATCCTTTTTTCTTAACTCTTCGACTATTTTCTCAGTCTTTTTATCTCTTTCACTATCTCTGTTCTCGCTACCTATCTGTCACTGACTGTTCAGTCTGTCTATCTATCTATCTATCTATCTATATTGTATATATATATATATATATATATATGTGTGTGTGTGTGTGTGTGTGTGTGTGTGTGTGTGTGTGCGTGTATATATATATATATATATATATATATATATATATATATATATATATCAGCTTGTTCAATTTATCTACTTATCTACCTATCACAGTCTGTTCAATCTATCTATCTATCTATCTATCTATCTATCTATCTGTCTGTCTGTCTGTCTGTCTATCTATCTATCTATCTATCACTGTTCAATTTATCTGTCTGTCTGTCTATCACCGTCTGTTCAATCTATCCATCCATCTATCTCAGTCTGTTCAATCTATCTATCTATCTATCTATCTATGAGAATGATAAACTTATTTATGAGAATGATAAATAGGGAAAGGATATATATATATATATATATATATATATATATATATATATATATATAAGTGCGTATACTTCTATCTTGCTACCTTTCCTATTTATCATTCTCATCTAACTATGATTCTATCTTTTATTATACAACGTTTCGCTTTCGTTTACCATGCAATTCGTTTTATCAAATCCCTGTATTGCATTTTTAATCTTTTCTCTCTGTTGTTCGTCCTCTCCAACTTCTCTTCATGTCTTTTTTCTTTTTTCTTTTTTTTTTGCTTCCTCCGCCTTTTTCTTTTTCTCGTTTCTTTTATTGTTTTATACATTTCTTTGAAATCATCAGTCCCTTTTCTGGAATCTGTAATTTTAAATAGTCACCCTCCTTTCTTTCTTTCTTTCTTTCTTTCTTTCTTTCTTTCTTTCTTTCTTTCTTTCTTTCTTCGCCTTTATTTCGTCACTTATTTTCAATTTCCTTGATTGCTTACTCTCTTTTCTACACTTCCTAATTTCTCTCTTATGTTTTCTCTTTTTTACTACTCACACAATGCTCTTCGTTCTCTTTATTACCTCTAATCACTATTTATTTTCTTTCTATCTTTCCCTATAACTTTGCTCTCTTCTTTCTTCGTGTTATCAACACTGCTAAACTGACCCCACCGCATATATGTGTTACACTTGACGCCACGATTACACCCCTGTCACAAGTTGGCACAACACAAGCATAAATTGTAACGCGCATACGTATTTCTACACAAAAGACTCTGTCGGTGTGTAATGTCACCCCGTTTGCTATGATCCAACAGACCAGCCGCCCGTGCAAGCCCGCCGCCCCGTCAGCCGAAACAGCCTGATTTCCCACAATAACAAAAAAGCTGTTGTTTGTTCTACACACTACATAAGACAAATATAATCATTCAAAGTCTCCGACGCCCTGTTTGTCTAGACAATAATAGATTCTCTTCATTCATCTGTCTTTTGCAAACAGGGAATAAGTTATTCCGAAAAACATTATTAATTGTATAATAATAATAATAATAATAATAATAAGAAAGAAAGCAAAAACAAATGCAACCGACCAGATACAGAAACAATGGCAAGATAAACCGCTTCATGGCCAATACTGTGCCCGTACCAAACAAGCTGATGTAGACAAGCCTCGCACCCATCAATGGCTACGTAGTGCAGGGTTAAATGCTGAAACGGAAGGTTTTATCCTTTCTGCACAGGATCAGTGCTTGTTGACCCGAAATTATCAAACACACATACTAAAATATTGTATTAGCCCAAAATGCAGGTCATGTGATAATTACCCAGAAACAATCGATCATCTTGTATCAGGTTGCACGGTATTGGCACCCACTGAATATAAAACCCGGTATGACAGCACTGGAAATATCTGCACTGGAAAATCTGCAACTTCTACGGAAAGGAAACTAAAAGAAATTGGTATGAACACCACCCAGACCCGGTTACGGTGATAGGACCTGTTACAATTTTATGGGACTACAAAATACCCACGGACAGAACAATCAAAGCTTACCGCCCAGACATTGTTATTAGAGACCGCAAACAAAAATGTGCCTCCTTATTGATATGGCAGTCCCTGCGAACTGCAATGTATCTTTGAAGATATTCAAAAAGCTATCAAAATACAAGGACCTTGAAATCGAAATCTCAAAAATGTGGCACATGGGGACATCAACAATCCCCGTTGTAGTTGGAGACCTCGGATTGGTTGGAAAAGATTTCAGTAGACTAATTGAAGGGATTCTTGGAAGCCCATGCCTTAAGGAAATACAAAAAATTGTTCTTACGAGTACAGCCCACACCTTACGAAAGGCTTTGTCTATGTAAAATTTTATTTGTGTGTGTGTCTGTGGAAAATGTCATGATATCATTTCTAACCTTAGGTCTCTGGGCGGGACCAGAACGAAATGTGTACACACCAGAAATCAAAGGAAATATAATAATAATAATAATAATAATAATAATAATAATAATAATAATACCTGAGTAAATTTCACGGTTTTTCAATTTGAATTTTCTGATTTATCGCAATATTAAATAAAACTCATTGCAAGTCACACGACCACAAAATACCAGTGGAAATTCCTCTATCGCCATGTTAAATATCTGATCTTAGCAACTATAGCCAAACAATGCAATAACAATCCTAAGTATGAATGCAGGTCATTATTTAAAGAAGTAAGAAGGTACAAATGAAAAAAAATTAAAAATGATTAGGTTGTCTGTTTTACTGAAGATGTTAAACACCTCAGAGCGTTATCGCCTCCTCTCTTCTTTCTTTCTTTCTTTCTTTCTTTCTTTCTTTCTTTCACTGAAACTAAACGGGATCTCTGATAGGTTTTTTTCGTCTTTCCCCACGATCCCCCTACCAAAAAAATAAAAAAATAAATTGTCCCAGATGAACTCAGTGTTGAATCATCGACGTAAAGGTAAGAAAAGTTTGAATGAAAAAAAGACGAGGAGGAAATATATGAAAATTTGAAATATAAGAGAGCACGCCTGTAGGAGTTTAAGAAAGTAGAAGTTGTGGGCGCCCTTGGAATAGTGACAAACAAAATCCCAAAAGTGATTGAGGCAAATTAGGATATATTCAATGAGAACATAAGGTGGGAGGTGGAAGTGGATAAAACGCTATATCATAAAAATATCCTCATTTGAATTATGCAAAACCAATGTAAAAGAATTACTATTACTACTACTACTGTTGTTGCTGATCATGACGGTGGCGATGATGATGATGATGATGATGATGATGATGATGATGATGATGGCGGCTCTGAGATTTCACTGTACAATATGATAATGTAATTGAAGCAAGAAAGTAAAAAAAGAACCACGATAGTGTTGGAGAAGGGGTGAAGTTATCAATATTTGAAAGGGTGCTTAATAAAGTACAAATTATTCATGTTGCTGGTGGATGGGGTGGGGCGCCCTTGGAACTATGACAGACAAAAGCAACAAAAAAAATGACTGGTTGAAGCTGGGATTGTGATTCGAAGTGAAATGCTTCAGAAAACGCCACAGCTTGGGAAAGTTAATTTTTTTTATTTAGAACAGGCATGGCCAACTTTTTCCGACCAGTGGACCACAACGGATATGGCTCATCATAAGGCCGGCCGAACTACTAAAATGTAATTTTTTGTTAAAGCTGTCTCAGCCATTTTCATCACAGTAGACCATACGCTAAGCATCTTCCATAGAAATGGTGAAAAGCTGATTGTTCTTGGAGAAAATATTTCTCAGTAATTAAAAATTGAAGTCCCGGTATAATTTTATCAAAGATGACAGTGGTTAACACACACTGTTGCATATGATTTGTTATTTATTATTAATATTCTATTTTATTAATATTCTAATATTCTATTATTAATATTTATTATTAATATTTGTTATTTATTCATTTGAAAATAAAAAAAATAGATTTAAAATTGAAAAAATATATTTCTTCTCTGGAGAAAAAAAAATGTTTTTTCTCCAGAAAATATATTTCTTCTCCAGACGAAAAAAAATATTATGAACGTGCTGTTTCTGAAGCAAATGATATTTACACGCATGGTTTTCCTTAGTGAAAATCACCCAGCGTTTAAAATGATGAAAACGTTAACTTCAACGAAAGGTTACAAAATTCAAGAAACATTGTGCTTAATCATTCTTCATCTATATGGCTATGCATGAGAAAATGTGAGCGAACAATTGAGGACGAAACGAAATAAACAAAATTTTAATAAACCTTATTTTCCTCGTGGAATTCGTCGTGCCATTCAGAAAACGAAACGGGCCACATGTGGTCCGCCAGCCCCATTTTACCCCATGACTGATGTAGAGAGAACCCATGTTGATTTCATACGACCCGCTCCTGATCATTAAATTCCGGTCAATATAAAATATGGGTGAATTTTTTTTTTTTTAAGCTGCTCAGTGCAAAATGCCATGATGCCATTTCTGACCTTACGTCTTTGGTCGGGACTAAGAATGATATGAGTATACACCAGAAACCAAACGAAATAAAACAATAATAATAAAAATATAGACTCACTGAAGGGATTCCTGGTATCTCATTGCACTCTCAAGCACATACCACCCATTACGAAGAGCTTTATCTATGTAAAATATGTGTGTGCGTGTGTTTTCTTTTTGTAAAAATGGTCAGTGGAAAAAGGTCATGAATTTATTTCTGACCTTTGGTGTCTGGTTAGGACCCAGAATGAAATGTGTGTACAATAAAAATCAAAGATAATAATAATAATAATAATAATAATAATAATAATAAGGTCTTATCCATGCTGCGCAGGACCAATGCTTGCTAACTAGGAATTATCAAGCTCACATACTAAAATATTGTGTCAGCCCAAAATGCAGATTCTGTGATAAATATCCAGAAACGATTGATCATCTTGCATCAGGTTGTACGGTGTTGGCACCCACTGAATATAAAACCCGACATGACAGAGTGGGCCAATATCTGCACTGGAAAATCTGCAACTTCTACGGGAAGGAAACTGAAAGAAACTGGTATAAACACCACCCAGACCCGGTTACGGAGATAGGACCTGTTACAATTCTATGGGACTACACAATACACACTGACAGAACAATCAAGGCCAACCGGCCAGATATTGTTATTAAAGACCACAAACAAAAACGGTGCCTCCTTATTGATATGGCAGTCCCTGCTGACTGCAATGTATCTTTGAAGATATTCAAAAAGTTGTCAAAGTACAAGGACCTTGAAATAGAAATCTCGAAAATGTGACATATGGGAACATCAACAATCCCTGTTGTAGTTGGAGCCCTGGTTGGAAATATTGCAGTAGACTAATTGAAGGGATTCCTGGAAGTCCATGCCTCAAGGAGATACAAAAAATTGTTCTGACAAGTACAGCCCACACCTTACGAAGGGCTTTATCTATGTAATTTATTTATTTATTTTTTTTTGTCAGTGGAAAGTGTCATGACGCCATTTCTAACCTTAGGTCCCTGGGCGGGACCCGGAAAGTAATGTGTAAACGCCAGAAATCAAAGAAAATAATAATAATAATAATAATAATAATAATAATAAGAAGAAGAAGAAGAAGAAGAAGAAGAAGAAGAAGATTATGTGAACAAATTATTCAGACTGTTGAGCACTTGGTGTCCGACATAACGAATGATTACAAACATTGATATGATAAGATTCACTGGAAGGCATGTCAGTATTACAGTGCGTAGCATGCTGAAAAATGGTATGGCCATCACCCTGAATGAGTCATAGAAGGCCATGAACTTACTATACTTTAAGACTACCAGTCATACTGACAGACATATAAAAGCTAATGGACAACGTTGTAATTAAAGACTACAATGATATATGCTTTATCTTAGATATGGCATTGTCATCAAATAAAAATATTTCTGTAACAAAATGTATCAAAATAAATAAATACAAGGCTCTTGAAATTGAAATTTTTTAAAAGCATTTCACCACAAGCGAGGCGGGTGTGTCTCTAGCATGTAAGGGGTTACAGAGAGTGGGAGCAATAGGAAAGAGGCGTGATAGAGGAAAGGATGAAGAGAAGGATAGGGAATCAATCAAGGCATCTGGAGATGTCGATTGACATTGCATGTGAATAGTTGGAGACTATAGCTATCAGGGAAGCAAGTAAGAGGAAAGGAGTTCCACAGACGGGAAGTGCGAGAAATGAAGCTATTGGAGTAGAAGAGACGGCCACATTTCAACAGTTTCGACAGTGAAAGGGTGGGACTGAGATGCCAACCTAGTAGCACATTTAAAATCCTGCAGTTTGGGAACCAGCTAAGGTAGATCGTCGGTGCAGTTACCGTGAAAGCATTTCTAGAAAAGTCAGAGGGTTATGTATTTTTTATATATCAAAAACAGTATTGGGGAAATTATATGACAAAGTGGAAAAGGTTTACATGTGACGCGATTCATCCTTCAAGACTTCATCGGATTATTTTTTTTTTCTGTTGTTAGGACTACACACACGCACAACAGATTTTTTTTAAGCTAGCCAAATTCATTTAGAGTCTTTTTCTGATGTTTGTAGAATTCGGCTAGATAAAAAAATTCTAAAATTCCCAACACCTCTGCAGATGTTTAGTCCTACCAACATAACAAAGTGGAAACTCTTTTCACTTTGTCATACAATTACCTATATATATATATATATATATATATATATATATATATAGGATCCCAATAAATATACAATGAAAAAAAAAACTTATTTTATTTTTTACTAACAG
>CAHIKZ030002269.1:627500-640000 GCA_903632075.3 Acanthosepion pharaonis
TATTATTTCTTTTCTTATATTATCTGTAGTTCTTCCTTTGCAATTTATTAGAATTAATAGACCATCGACTCTGTATAGACCTATATATTTCTGTCAGTGATACATATATATATATATATATATATATATATGTTGTAGTCCAAAAGTTTGGGTCCTCATTCTGGATTTAATAACTAGTAAATCTCATAGCTTCTTTGGCTTAATTAACTCCTACTGATCTAGGGTACGGAAACTGTCTAACCTATTAATTCATAGCATCTAATTTTTTAAAGTGGGAATCACTTAAAATTTAAAATTCACCAGCCTAGCAAACAACATTAGGCAAAAAGTGTCCAACTTTTCAGGAAAATTTAAGCAGTAATGGGTTAATTTCGTCATTATTATTGAATTTATGATAAAACGATTCAAGAAGTTTGCCTCTGGTCCGAAGTGAGTTAGTAAATTAGTTATGAAAAAGGAACGCAACCTTCAATTTTTAAGCGACTCTTCTAAATCCAGAAGGTGGCTCAAAACTTTTGGATCATGGAGTAAGGAGTTGCGCAGAGTATTGGAAGACAGTAGGATTTCTTTGGTAACAAAGAAAAGAATACTGAGCTGTTACGGGACATCTGTCTGTCTTTACGGCAGCAAATGTTGAACGATTTCCTTAAAGATGAAGAAGAGACTCGAGACGACGGAGATCTGGTTCTACAGAAGGATGCTAAGGATATCATGAGGAGGTCTTAGAGAGGTTAGAAACAAGGAGGAGGATTATACTTAACATCAGGAAGAGGCAGTTGAAGTTTCTGGGTCACATAATGAGAAAGGAGGGCCTGGAGAATCTGATACTCACGGGTTGAATAGAGGGAAAGAGAGACAAGGGAAAACGATTACAGCTTCAAATGTATACCTGTAACCTCTTCCTCTGATCGGGGTATTGGAAATTTTGAGGAGCCGGGAATCTAATCTTAATTGCTGATCCGTGGTTGTAGCACTTGTTAGGGTCCAATCTATGAGTAAATAGTTCGCCCAAGCAAAAACAAAATCCTATGAAAATATAAAAATACATTTCTATAGTAAGCATATAAAATATAAAAATACATTTCTATAGTAAACATACCAGCAGTACATTTTTATATAAAAAAATACCAACAATACTTATAGTAAAATTACCAACAATACATTAATCAACATGAAAGAAAACTTTCATCACATTAATCCATATAATATCATACAATTTCTTAAATCAAACTGAAATTATAAGATATAACTTGAACAAAACTATAATATAAAACACACATATCACTGCCTTATTATGTTCAGACAAACGTGTATATGCAAAAAGGTTGCGTATCATCTACCATGTACTCAATTGTGAAAGTAGAATAACATATATATCTATTATTTCAAAGCTCACAAGAAAATTAAATGTCGGCGGTAAATGACCCATAAGGAGTTGATGTGCTATTAAACAAACAAATCAAATCATTAACTGTGCAACGCCCGCTTTTATAGCAATGAAAAATATGAGATGCCACTTGAGACATGAGTGAGTAACAAACTTTAAGGTCATAGATATCATATTTAGAGTTAATGAACTTTAGTTAAATCTGTTTGCATATAATACAGGGAAGTGCGTTTAAAAGTGACATATAACTGTTGATCCAGACTGGAGAAAGGCAATCTCCCTACTCTTCCATTTTAGTCGAACTTTGTAAATATATGTCAGGGAATAATGAAAGTTGTTTAAAAACTGATATCCCGTATCATCCGACCATAAGCTACAACTTATAAGTGGGATTCATTCAACAAGGAGCACTTGTAAATGCACATTAGCTGACATGCTTATCTGGCAAAACACTAAGAGTGAATTTGATCTCTGTTGAGTGCTTTTAACATCATGTTTGTCAAATGACTGCAATATGAAATACAAAAGCGAAAAATATTCTAATACTGAAGAGGCTTTCATTTTCAGAAGATAAGCTGAGAAAGGCAGTAAAAGCCCTGAACAAAATAAGCATATACATATACATACACAAAAATACACTACACATACACATACACACGCAGACACATATATATATATATATATATATATATATATATATATAATTAAGCAATTCATTGAGTCTGAATCTATCTATCTATATATATATATATATAGATATATATAAAAACAGATGTTTGTCTGTCTGTGTGTTTGTAACTGTCTATTTATGTACGTTCACATTTCTTGACCGATTTCAATGAAATTGTACATACATGTTGTAAATTTACCAAGGTATATCAAGACCAGCTTTTCAATCGGGTTTGGCAGAAGTGTTGATAAAATGAAGGTGGGTACGACTTTTTTTTTGTTGCAAAAACCAAGGCAAAGTTACACGCGAAGAAAACTTTTACTGGATGTGCAAATGTTCTTTGCACTTAGTGCAAAACAGAGCTTATGTTACGAGATTTATGTATAGAGTGCTAGATAGTTTTCTTGCGATATTGGCTTCACTCAAAAACTGCCAAAAAAAAAAAAAACTGTGAAAAAAAATCGTTTTTTTCATGCAACTTAAAATAAAAATTTGCATAACTTCCTCATTTTTTATTCGATTTTCTTCAAACATGTCGCAAAAAATGTCTATCATGCAATAAATAAGATAGTGTGGTTTTAGTCCTGCACACTTCCCCACGTATCATGAAAAACAACGAAAAACTGTTAAAAAGCCAGTTTTTTTTTACCATAATTCCTTGGTTTTTCATCCAGTGCCTTCCAAATTTGTCACGTAAATTACATATGACACACAAATTGTCTTGCGTGAATATTTGGTTTAGATTATTTCAGTTAAGTGGACGAAACCTGCGACAAACTAGGTCCAAAATCGGCTTTTGCCATTTAGCCAATAGTTTCTTCATATGATTCCATCCTAAATTAGCATTTGAACAACCTTTGATGCAAGGATTCTTTGAGGAAGTTTATTGAAGGGGAAAAATGCCAACGAATATCTTATTAACCCCAGGTTTAAAGTAAACGTGCGAAAGAGAAGAGGTACGTTCATGCATTTGCACTTGCAGTTGAATCAAGCTCTGACGTTTCATCATTGTATTTCTGTGATTATTAGATTTGTGAACAATGCCATACCATTTGAAAGTTTTTACGGCCATAGTAAATTTACTGAATATCTAAAACATTGAAACAATTTAACCCCGAGCAACGACCACACAGGAAGTTTTTGTCGATATAATTCCTTTATTAAGAAAATCAAACACTTTCGAAGGACATAACGTAAATAGTTGAGTGGGGAGTATCTTAGTATAGCAATGGATGATGCATGAAAGCAGGGACGCAGGCACATATTTCAAGACGTGGGGTGCGGCTATTCAATTGTAGCCATCCGCACCCCGGTACACACACACACACACACACACACACACACACACACACACACACACACACACAGACATATATATATATATATATATATATATATATATTGCTTAAACGTTATTTTTAATGGATACCCATATTTGAGTAGATACTCTGTTTTTATTCATTTATTAAATTATTGAACAGTATTTTTATTTATTTCCATCTACCGGCCTGAAAATTCGAGAAATCTTATTATAAAAATATAATGGTGAGCGCTTTTCTTGATTAATAAATAAATAAATAAAGATCATTTACTCAAATATGAATAAAACATTAAAATAAAGTTTAAGCAATAAATTAATATATTCGGATCAACAAAAGAAAAATTAATTACTCTCTCTCTCTCTCTCTAAATATATATATATTTATGTTGGTCACACCACAAACTCGCTTTCACGACGCTTGACACTACATTTTAATGAAAACTCTAACATTTTTAGGCATTTAAAACAACATGCCTGCCCGCACACACAATTCCGTAAAATACTTGTCGAAAACACAGCTATACTTCGACATGAAAACAATAGACAAAAACTAAAAATACTTGAAGCATTATACATCAAACAGTTAAAACCCAACCTAAACAAAATCAACTATGGAATCTCTCCAAATATTCTTAAATGTCTATAATTTCTATAATTGGTAACAGAAGCCATTGGTTTATACCAACGGCTTTCCTTATTTCATTCTCAATTCACTCTCGTGTAGTCATGTGTGACGTCATGAGATGCGGTGCGATTTTCGCTTCTAGCGTCTTATATGCGCGTGTTCATCGTTGCTTTAGTGATCCACTATGTAAACTAAACAATGACAGACTATCATCACTGTCGTGTCCGTATATTGTTTGATATGTTTGTAATTACATCTTTGATAATGGCTTGAGTAAGCCGAAAGCTTAGATTATATTAAAAAAATAATGGATAAATATTGTGAATTTCTTTTTTCGGTTAATGATAATGTTATCAAACTTATCAGAAGATACGAAAAAATTTTACATAAAATAAATAGACAACACTTGTCTATATTATTTAATGAAACGTGTATAAACATATATATATATGTGTGTGTGTGTATTACAGTTCAAAAGTTTGAAGCCAGCTCCAGAATTACCACGCAAGGAACTTGAAAGAAGAGAGAAAAAATAAAAAAATAAAAAAGAGTGCTTAGATTTAATGGAATCAAATATTAAACTGATACTTTGAGAAACCTTTGCAACAAATGTTAAAAAAGTCTGTACTGCAGAAATCAAGTAGAAAGGAGGATATTTCGATGAGAGCAAAATGTTGTCATAAAATGCTTTTTTTCTTCTCCTTCATCATAATAAAATTTCTAATAAAGAAATCATGTCTCACTCTTTTTTTTTTAACCATGTATAATATTTTTCTGTCATTTAAGGTACATTCAGGCTGGTAGACGAAAATAAATACGGTTTAATAAATAAGATAAGCGTCTACTCAAATACGAGTAGCCACTGAAAAATAACGTCTGTCTGATTAATAAATAAAAAATATATATATATATATATATATATATATATAGATAGATAGATAGATAGATAGATAGATAGATAGATGTACAGGAGAAAGAGAAAATGATATATACATTTTTATATTCTAGACCAATATTAGGAAAATTAATGACAAAGAGGAAAAATACGATTGAATTCACTTACTAAACAGAAACAAAGAAC
The DNA here is from genome assembly GCA_903632075.3 of Acanthosepion pharaonis. Taxonomy (NCBI): domain Eukaryota; kingdom Metazoa; phylum Mollusca; class Cephalopoda; order Sepiida; family Sepiidae; genus Acanthosepion; species Acanthosepion pharaonis. The sequence continues at coordinate 632,585 of CAHIKZ030002269.1, forward strand.
ACTTTATCTTTCCTAGATATTATGTTACACCTTACTGGCAATGTCATAAAATTAAGTGTCCATCGCATATCAACTAATAAAAATGATCTCATAAATTTCTATTCTCGCCATAACAAGAAAATAAAATCTGTACTCAAAATGTTTAACCCTCGATATTTATATTGATGAGAAGAAATACCTTTGACCTTCTCCAATATCCTAATTATTTCATATTCAACACGAAACAAAAAGTTCATAAAATATTTCAAATTAAAAGAACGTATTATTCTGACTTACCCAACGAATCAAAATACATTATTTTACCTATCAATTCTATTACAACTACAATGAAAAAATTCACCTTCCCAACATTGTCACCCCCCTCTTTCAATGGCAGCGTTCCACCTACGAATATGGGAATGTATCCCAGGTTTGTAAAACTCAAGTAGCTGTTGATGTAGCCAATTCTTTACAACAGTCTGCAGTTCTTCAGTACTACCATAACGTTTGCCACTCAGTGCCTTTTTCATTGGGCCAAAAAAAATGGAAGTCTTTCGCGAATGTTCTACAGGAGTCTCTCCTTCGGCAAACAAAGAACTCGATTACAGCTCTTTGCTTCTGACAGACTTTCAGCAAGGCAACCATTTTCGTATCAGCTCATTTATTTATATATCTGGAAAAAAAAAACATAATTGGATATTTAACGATCAAGAATGTATGCAACTTTACATCTGTACCAAATTTCGAATAATTTTATTGAGAAATGCGCCTGCTATGGCAAATTTACATTACTTTTTTACTTATGCCATATATGGGGAAAAGATGCTAACAATACTACAAGAAAAACTTTAAGAAAATTTCACCTTTCTTTTCAGATGTTCTATTATCACAATGTGATGTATTTAATAACAAAAGAGATGGAAAATAAACAAAAAGAAATTAAATGGAATCAGCTAGGCTGTATATGGCTAAAACATTTTTAAAATTCTTAACGTCCTCTCTCCTTCCTCCGCATGTTTAGTATATCATTTATATTATTATAATGTGTATATTATTATATTATTTATATTATAATATTATTTATATTATGTATATTATATTATTTATATTTTTATATTATGTATATTATTATATTATTTATGTTATATTATTTATATTATTATAATGTGTATATTATTATATTATTTATATTATTATAATGTGTATATTATTATATTATTTATATTATTATAATGTGTATATTATTATATTATTTATATTATAATATTAATTATATTATGTATATTATATTATTTATATTTTTTATATCATGTATATTTTATTTGTTATTATATTATTTATATTATTATATTATGTATATTATTATATTATTTATATTATCGTAAACATTACTTTAGTTCAATTGTGTCTTAAAGAACGAAACGCCTCACGCGAAAACTTTATCCACTTTTGTCATAGTTTTCTACCTAATATATATATGTATATATATATATATATATATATATATATATATATATATATATATACCAAGTGGTGTCAGAAAGTTTCCTGACTAGATCTTAGAAACGAAGTACGTCACTACTCCAGTAAAATGCGAAATAGTCCCTTTGGGAATGAACACATTGGCCCCAGCGTTTCTCTTATACGCCTCAAAAATGTACCGCGAAAGTCCTTTGAACGCTCATCATCTTGAGCCGACACTCGACTGGCGGTGAAATACGCTTGCCACTCAAAAACACCGTGTTTGACCAAATAGATGCTTGCCAAAAAACACTAAAAGCATTCTGAGTATCCAGCTATGAGGTCTGCAGAGCTGCGCGCAAAATTTAATGCAAACACGTCGATAGAATTTTTCAGCTATCGTAAAAATCTAAGGGTTTTTCCAACACAACATTACAAAAACACGAGAAAGTAACACACAACCATTTGGCAAACTACCTCAGTAGACTGGGTACCAATGAACATTAGCCACGGTCGCCTTTATATTGACCGTTACAGCCACAGCGCAGCACATAATTGTGTACATACATAATATCACCCATCTGCTTGAGCGGATAGAAAATCCCTGTTGCAGACATCTGCTCAGTCACATTTGTGTTTGGTCAACACCCACTGATCCCACTTGACTTAAATTTTCTGCGAGAGGACGCATCGTCTAGCGTGATTAAGAGTTTGAACAAATACAGTAAAAATGAAACCCTTTGTCACGATGACTCGTGACTTCGAGCTAACAACATATATATATATATATATATATATATATATATATATATATATATATATATATATATACCGGGTGTAATACCAAAATTGTCCAAATCATGTAACAGAATAAACAACATTATAAACAAACCAAAAAACTGCATCCGGATCCACAATTATTTCCACTCAATAGCCCCTAGAATAATTCGAAACATAACCGTTATCGCCCATCAAAATAAGTTAGCATAATACAATGGACTACCCAGAATATATATATATATATATATATATATATATATAAACTGACATATTTTACAAATTCAAGTGCGCTTTGGGAGATTTATGTTGGTCACACCACAAACTCGCTTTCACGACGCTTGACACTAAATTTCAATGATAACTCTAACATTTTTAGGCAATTAAAACAACAGGCCTGGCCACATACACAATTCCGGAAAATCCTCGTTGGAAATAACTATACTTAAACATGAAAACAATAAACAAGAACTAAAAATTCTTGAAGCTATATTCCTAAAACAGTTGAAACTTAACCTGAACAAAATAAACTATGAAATCTCCACAAATGTTTTTAAATGCCTATAATTTATAACAGAAGCCATTGGTTTATACCAACGGCTTCACATACGCGCGTGGTTATGTGTGACGTCATGAGCTGCGGCGCGATTTTCGCTTCCAGCGTCTTGTATGCACGAGTTTGTCGTTGCTTGGGAATCTTCCATGTAAACATAAACAGACTATCATTATTGTTTTGTCCGTGTATTGGTTAATATATTGTAATGTAATTGTCATCTTTGATAATGGCTTATGTAAGCCGAAAGCTTAGATAGGATTAAAAAATATGGATCAATATTGTGATTTTCTTTCTTCGTTTAATTATAATGTTATTAAGCTTATCAGACGATATGAAAAGAATTTACATAATTTCATTTGTCTATATTATTTAATGAAACATGCATCAATATATATATATATATATATATATATATATATATATATATATATATATATATATATTGCTCTTGTTTGTTTATGTAGGATAACTTTAAACTTGTTCGATTATATAATTTAGTGCTTTATTTTCCATCTTTCTTTTCAGGAATAGCTAATGACAAGCTGAATACTTGCTTCGACTAGTTACGGGTAAAATTGAGTTTATTTCCAGAAACCATATTTTTATTAGAAAATATCACTTAATTTTCGTTAAAAAGGCATTAATCTATTATGTAAACTGATTTTATTTTTCCTGAAGAATTATTATTTTTGAAAGCCATATTAAAGCAAGAAGATTGTAAGCGAATTGTGTTGTGTGATTAAAGCTGCATTTATACAAAAGTATGATGTCTTGTCAACCACTTCAGTCCGACTGGTACACAAGACCACAATTATACACTGAACCACACTTCCCCCCATAAGCGTCACAGGACTTAGTGGCTGCCTCAACATCACCCTCTCTATCTGTCTCTCGCGCTCTCAGGTCAGTTAACATCTTCCACTGTCAAGTGTTTTTTTTTTGTCTGCATTACTTTCTCTTTTAACTTAGAGCATATCTCAAGGCAACTTTGATTAGGCATTCATTGGACGTCCTCATAACGTGACATATTCATATTTTCTGTTTTCCTATAGAGTTCCTCGTTAGATATCTTGATACACCAGCAAATATTATAGATATTTTAGAGGTAGTTATTGTCGAATCGATCAATCTTTGTAGCGTTTCATATTATCCTAGTGAAGCCCAATGTATGAGAGAAAAAATGAATCCCTCATACATAATAATATAACGTCCAGGGTATGACGATAAACTACAACTGGCAGCAAAGCCTTTGATCGAGAGGTTTTGATGGGCGTGGAACCACCACTTAATTGCTGTTGTTCTCAGGTCTCCCCTGATACAGGGTTGTAGCACCTGTTAGTGTCCCAGCTATTGGCAAACAGTTAACCCCAATCTGGGGTCAAAACATTATGAAAGTATGAAAATGCATTTCTACTGTAAGCATTTCCAGCAATAAATTTTAATTGTAAAATAAAATAAAAAAGTACCAAAACACACAGGGAAATTAAATTCCGGTATTAAATGACCATAAGGAGTTTATATACCGCTGAACAAAGCAGACCAAAGCAAACATAATATTACATTTTATTCATGTCCGGACTTCGCCAATTACGTTCAGCCAGTCGGTGTGAGACCCTGGAGATCTCTCCGATCGTAGATTCTATTTCTCGTACCGGAGTCTTTCTCTCTTGGTTATTTTTCTTTTATATCAAACACACGATTCTTTCTTACGGTGTTCATTGCTTGTTCACATATTGGAACAGCCACTGAGGCCTACAAGGCCCAGATCTGCACTTGTAGGCCACGGAGACACCTGTCAGGCCATCTTGTCGATGCATCGGCCTTCTCTCACTGAGGGCAAAGTATATTCTGCCATGATCTGGGGTCAGACATACACTACACGTCTTTCTTCATAAGTCTGCAGATCTCAGAGACATACGTAAAGACGACGTCAGTGTTGCTGCTGTAAATCATGATCTTAGGTTAGGAAGCTGAATGAAGTCGGCTATGCTGTACGTCTATTCAAATCGGACGTCAGAAATTGAAAATTTAAATTCAAAGTTTAACGTCCCTTCATCTTCAGCGTCCCTCTCGATATATAACTATAACCGACTTTTAATAATATATTTTTTCCTCCTTCCCCTACATATATATAATTCCATCAATAAGAACGTTATTTTAGTCTGATGAAGTCTTTTGGAAGGACAAAACGCATTACATACAAATCTTTCCATTTTGAGATTTATAAATAATCAATTGCTTTTTTAATGGTTTAAAAAATAAAATAATTTTTTAATGGTTTAAAAAATAAAATAAATTGCTTATTTATGGAAATAAAATCATTTTAGCCCTGTCAGTGATAATGAAACTAGTATTTATATCACAGCTTAGAAGCAAAATAAAGCAAATAACAGGAGTATATAAGTTCGCCTATCGTCCGGTTCATACCCCTCCCCGGTCTTTTGAACAGGAGTAGAGGCTTATCCTTTGTTACCTGTTTATGATTCGAGGTCCGGTTCCGTCTAAACTCTTTTCCTTCTATTTTATACCCAGTGTACTCTTACGTCTTAGTGGCGTTATTGCCTTGATTGGATTGAACCGATATTTTTAAAAAAAGCAATGTATAAAAAATGTAAATAAGATTGAAAATTATAGCAGTAGATTTTGAAAATCCAACAGCTCTATCTTTTAATTTCTGAAATAATTATTCTTTTACGTTTTATTCATAAAATAATAAAATAAGCTACTTTGTTTATTTTGCTTAATAATTGATTTGTTTATCTTGATTTAAATAAAAAAAATAACAACCTTTTATACCTTTTATTGTTAAGATGAATGAAACGTTTTTTTAAAAAGATCAATGGAAAAATTGAATTTTCTACGCCATATTTAATATTTTGCTTTAATGACTATTTGTTTATTCCATATGCTAAATTAAAATACATGAATAATAACCGAAATACAAATAAAGGGTGTTCCAATATTTTGGACCGATTTTAAATGTGAATTAAGTTTAAGCCTCTAATGATTTTTTTTTTTTTCTTTTCAGATTTGGCAGACATTTGGGCGATATTATTTTTCACACATAATTGCCATGATTTAAATAATATGATCCGATAGAGAAATAAATAAATTTTCACCAATAACATTGATTTATTTACTGCTGACTTTGATCCGTCTTAATGAAACATCCTTATATATAATCCGTCTTAATGAAACACTCTTTATAAAGATTGCTTTTTTTTTTCAAAAATTAGTCTTGGTAAAAGATTTTTTGTTTGTTTTTTAAGAAAGTCTATTTTTTCTCATAAAGCATGATCTGTTTTTTTGCCTGAATATGAGCTTCATTTCTCTGGAAAACCTTTCGCTTTACTTTATTATTTACGTGTTTTATAAGCATATTAGTTATGTAACATTCCTTTTCAGCAAGTTTGCCTACTCTATGCTTATAAAACACGTTAATTTCAGAAATAAGTTATTCTAAAAAAAATTTCGCTTGAAGATGGAACAGAGCTTACTTTAATTCAATTTAATTCAAATAATTATATTGAAGTTTTCGGCTCTTGTTTTGAAACATGAGAACTCTTATGTAGCGTGTTGGAATCATATTTTTAAATAAATAAATTATATATATATATATATATATATATATATATATATATATATAGTTATACTCGTTTGGAAAAACATTAGGTATTTTGGCTTGTAATTAAACCAACCAATGCCCAAGGGAAAATAAGGATAAAAAAAGAAAATTAAGACCATGGAATTGAGTCGAAAACAATCGTCCAGAGTCTAAAGAAAAAATCCCCAAAACGAGTAAAGCAAAAGTAACTACGTAAAGTGTTCAATACGCTAAATAGAGCAAGCCTAAATATGAACCTAAAGAGCCAGGTAATCCTACCTAGGTTTCACCTATGTCATATATATATATATATATATATATATATATATATATATATATGATTGTGCAGTATAATTAATATTACAATGAAGCAGTCATAGAAAGAATAAATTAGTAAGGTTCATGTAATAAATGGCGAAGTCACTTCCCTAACATATTTAAAAAGTATTAACCCACTAACCATCCGTTGAATTAAGCGATCTTTGTTTTTAGATGTTCTATATGTTCCATAAATATGCCCGATGATGATAGCATGACCTATCGAAAGTACTAGCATATTTATGGAACATACAGAATATCTAAAAAGCTGTTACACTTTTTGTGCAACCTTGACAGAGATCAGCATATTCAATTTTCTGTAATCTCTTTAGCGTAAATACCACACAAGTAGTAATCTTATATAAAAATTTTACGTTTGTCCATCTGTCATATCCTCTAAAATAGCCATACGTTGACCGATCGAAAACACATTTTTGAGAGAAGAGCAAACAGGTAAAGAGGTACAAAGTACAATTGGTGTTACTTGGATGCGTACAATATTTTTTTTATTATTTATTTTGAAAAAATTAAAAGTTTTATCATTTAATATATAAAATACTGTCACTATTTAAAAAAAAACAATTTAATGATTAAAATAACAAATAATTATTTAATAAAAATACAATATTATTTTTTGCATATCTTTTTTTAAAGTTTTTGTATATACAAGAATTCAGTTTCCAATTCGCCCTGAGTTTGCGAGAACTATAAACAAATGACA
>CAHIKZ030002269.1:645000-662500 GCA_903632075.3 Acanthosepion pharaonis
TTGTAAGGGAAAAGGTAAACTATACTTACAATTAACTGTTAATTTACTTCTTTGATTTCATAATGAATTTTTGTCAAAAAATCGATGATTTCGAGTTTTTCATGTAAACAGAGAAAACAGCGTTTATATAAAGATCTACATGTCCTTGCCGTTTTTGAAAATTTCCCATTTCACCTGAGGAGTCTTATTATCATCTTTTAAACTCCAAAAATATTTAGAAAGTGATGTATTATTTCTGTAAAAAGTATTGGTAAAGGACAAGATATGTTGATACTCCCTAGTCTTAAAAGAATTCTTAGTACTACCAATATAGAATTTTTCCACCGTCTGATTCTTTATTGTAGAAACAGTATTAAGATAAACAAGAGATTTAGTTAAACATTTGTTTAGCAACGGGCATTGGCCAGAATTCCTATAATTACATTGACCAATATAATTAATAATATTTATCTTGGAACATGTATCATGATCCAGATTATTAAATTGGTTTAAACTTTTATTATTGTTGTAATTTTATAATCTTCTCAAGATAATTAGTGGAGCTATAATTTAGTTTTAATATGTTTTTGTTAAATATTTAACGAAGAGGGTTATTTTTAGGAAAATGTTTCTCAATCAAATGGAGGTCTCTACTCTGTACTGAGCCCTCTTTTAAATTAAATGCTATGAATGTTGGAATTGTACTCTATTCGTTCTCATCGTCCCTGAAAATATATATATATATATATATATAGCTGCGACGGTAACCATAGTCTGTTTACTACTGGACAAAAGACTTTTCCAATTTCTTCCATAATGTCTTACCATCAACACTCTCTATTTTATGTCCCTATTTTCCGCTTGATCTTTTCCCACTGTGTTTGCTGTCCATTAGGAACCAGCCTTTTGCTCCATTTTATCATCCTTTCTTTTTGCTTTGTGTCCATTTTGCCCCTATTTTTGTCGCGTAATCACACCTGTGACATCTCTTATTTTGGTCTCTTATCTTATTCATATCGACCACTTTCTTACTCTCAGAGACATCCGTGGCAATCTTCCCTCCATTGATCTATTTTTAGTTTCTAAATGTAATATTCAGACCGGTAGATGAAAATAAATAAAAATGCTGTTTAAGAAATTTAAAAAGTGTCTGCTTAAATAGAACTATCCACTAAAAATAACGTTTAAAGTGATAAAAATCTGTCGAATTGAAAAATAAAAATCCATTAGTTCTTTAGAAAATTACGTTGTTTACGAAACTGAGCATATCTGAAAAACTTCGAATACGAAAAGGATTTCGCCTTAAGGGCACGTTTGAAACGTGGCCGAGACGGTTAGGGCACGTCGGATCTTACATTGGTCCCCCTCTGCATCGAGGGGCGCAAGTTCGTAGGGCATATTTTTCTTTATTAAGATTTCAACAATAGGCCGGTAGCCGAAAATAAATAAATATGGTGTAAAATAAATAAATGGAATGCCTACTCAAATATGTATCCATTATAAATAATGTTTTAAGTGATGTGTTTGTGTGTGTGTGTGTGTGTGTGTGTGTGTGTGTGTGTGTGTGTGTGTGTGTGTACAACAATAAAAATAAACATTTTCTGACACAGTGGGGTGTATATTAATATTTTTTCTTTTATTATTTCAATTAGGTTCCTCGACTAGTTTCTGCCAGCATGGCCATCATCAGGAAAATTCCAATCACCTTAAGAAGGCCGGAGCGTACAACAGCCGAAACGTCTTGAATATGGCAACAAAGATGAGGATAACAGTCCGAAGAATGTAAATAGTGTAAATGGGAGATGATACACAGCTTAGGTGCATATATATGTTTGTGTGGACATAATTACTGGAGGTGGTGATGTGTGTATTTTATGTTGTGGGCGTCGGCTCCGTAGCTCAGCTGGTTAGAGCGCCACTCTTGTAAACTGGGGGTCGAGAGTTCGGATCTCTCCGAAGGCTACCGGTCATTCTCAGTTTGCTTTTTTTATGTTGTAGTTTTGTTATATTTTACAATGCATTTTGATTTCTTGAAGAAATTGTAGAATATTATATGAATGGATGTCATGAAAGTGTTCTTTCATATTGGTTGGTTGATTTTGTTCCTTGGCATATCAACACCTCTATGGGTTATTTAATGCCAAAATCGAAATAATTTGAAGGCAAATGTATACCTCCAACTTTAGATAAAATGTACTACTTTTCATTTTGCTTCATTTTGCTTTAAAAATTTATTGTTGGTCATTTTGCTATAAATATGTATTGTTGGTCATTTATACTAATATATATATATATATATGTATATATATATATATTGCTGGTATTTTTACTATAAAAATGTATTTTTATACTATTGTAGTGTTGTGTCTGGAGTGGCATCACTATTTGCCTATTGCCGGGACCCTAACAGGTGCTATCTCTCCGGGTCAGTGTGGACTTGGAAAGAACACTAGTGTTTCCAAAATCTCCAATCTCCCGATCAGAGGCTTTATTGGTGGATGTAGTTTATCGTGATACTCAGGACTGGAAAATATTTGAATGAGGTGTAAGTAGATTGTAAACATCAGGAGCGTTGCGATAAAAAAAAATAAATAAAAAAATAAATAAAACGAATAAGATGAAAAAAAACGAAAATTAATAATGCATATGCACATGCTTGCTTTCTCGTCTTGAGAGGATGGATTATTTCTTCAAATTCTTGCAATTTTATTACATGGAATTTATATCCGCATATTTCAAAATTTTAATCATTTTTGGAGAAGGTACAATGTTCTATCTGGACTGCTAGTAAAACTATACATTTTAGGAAAGGATATTATAATAATGCAAAACATAAACTGGCTGTAAAATTCGTGAGACAGACTCCCAATATAGTGCTTTCCTGAAAACTGCAATCTTGGTCTCTTTAAGTCCAGGATCAACCAATATCTGTCGTGTATCCATAATACTCTCCGACTTCCTTACAACCTTGTGACCTACAAAAGGTTACTGAATGAGGAATAACCAAAACAGAGGTTGGAAATGAAATAGTAATCTTTATAACATCAACGCCAGCGTCGTGAAATAGGTAAACCACTGCTAGTGGTGGACTACTTAGACAGCATATTACGATAATTGCCCGTAGACCCCGCATACAAGGGATCGGGTATCTGTCTACCTCCCGGACGAGACTCTGCCCTTCGACTTAGCCTCGTCACGCTGCCAGCGTAGACAGCATATTACAATATTTACCTGCCCACCCACGAAGTTGTATGTGGCACAAGGCCAAATTTAATCTGGGGAAATCTGATCCCGTAGGCTCGGGCAAAAATTGCCCGTAGACCCCGCATACGCGGGATCGAGTATCTGTCTACCTCCCCGGACGAGACTCTATCCTTCGGGATAGCCTCGTCCGGGTTCCTCTCTGATCGAAGGCAGAGAGTTCGACACAGCAAGAGCTTCCCACGTTGACAGCTCACGCTGCCAACGTAGACAGCATATTACCCCCACTTACAACGTCCAACGTATTTATGAGGATTGGGACATTAGTGTTCATAGGTACACGGTATATAACAAACCTCATTCAGTCTCTCTCTACCTTCTGTGGCCCTTGGGTTTTGTATTGGGTGAAATATCAATATAAATAAAAACCGCCTGCATATGAATAGAAAAGGAATTGAGTACATAGAAATGGGAATAAGACAAAGATGTGTCTTCTCGCCGGAATTATTTAACCTCTATAGCGAGGATTTTGTAGATACAATAATATAAAGTGTTGAAGGCAGACACAAAAGGAAACAACAAGGCCTCTTCGACATGGTAGAAAGGACTAACCAACAATTGTAAGAAGACAGGAAGTATGGTTGTTAGCCAAAAGAACAGCCCTACGAATTGGAAATGTCAAAATCAAACTATTACAGAAGTTTAAATATCTGGGAAGTGTTTAGAATAAAAATGTAAAACACTGAAATCCGAAGAAGCATTCAAAAAATTAATCAAATACTAAGAAACAGGAAATTTTCGTTAGAAACAAAGAAAAAAGTGCTGAATTGCTGTGCAATATCAACTCTACTATATGGCAGTGAATTCTGAAAAAAAATTCCTTCTCGATAAAGAGAAAACTGAATCCAACAGAAATGCGCCTCTACAGAAGGATGCTGAGAATAACAGAGAGGGAGCCTGTAAGCAACGAACAAGTTTCAAGTAAAATGGAAACAAAAAGAGCATTTATAACTAGAATAAAAAATAGACCGTTGAAATTTCTAGACCACACAATATAGGAAGCAGGGTTTGAAAAATTTGACTCTCACAGGATATGTTGAAGGCAAAAGGGGAGAGGTCACCTACCTGATGAGCTTATATGAATAGATGACAGAAAGGGGAGTTAGTGAGATGGTAAAAAGTCAAACATTACACAGCGCTATAAAGTACAGGAAGTTGTGGAGGGCTATGATCGATAACGTCATGCAAGGATACTGCACAAAGAAGAAGAAGAACGTTCAGCTAATTATTCTCGTGCTCCCCCCCAAAAAAAAACCCCGTTAATTTTGTGATTTTTTTTCACCAACCCCTCGAGTGTTTATTAGGAGTCCTTCCATAATGTTTTATTTTTATCAATATCTGTATTGCAACGTTGACAACCGTCATGGAAATAGTTTCTATTTTGTTAAAGCAAAGATTCGCCTATCGTCCGTTTCAAACTCCTTCACGGTCTTTTGAACAGACGTAGATGTTTATCCCTTGTTTCCTGATTAGGATTGGATTTCCGGTTCCTTCTAAAGTCTTCTCATTCTTAATCAATCCCAGTATCTTTTTAGTGACATTATCGCCTTCCTTGGGGTGAATTGATAAATAATAATAAAAAAAAAGACATTGATGTACATTTATTTATTTTTTTTTTTAGTTTTATTCGTTAGAGGTCTGGTTAAAGTTTGACAGACTGGGCACCTCGAGGTGGTGTAATGGTTAGCAAGCTTGTCTCGCTAGAACAATTACGACTAAGCAGTGAGTTCGATTCTCACTGGGTACCCCACACTTTCGGCCTTGTACCACATCTGAGCTACGCTCGGAAAATCACTATAGTTTGAAAGACATTTTTTTAACCATTTCTCGACCAGTCCATATATTGACACCCCCAACATTTCTCATTTTTTCCTTCATTATATTTTATGAACTCCCTCCCCAACATTATTATGACCCTCTTTTTTATCTGGCATCCGTATGTATGTAATTTTATCGCTCGATTAAAATGACAGAGCATCAAGTGTACGCAATGGATGCCCTACTTTGGCAAATATAATCCATTATGGAACAACTTTGTACTGTTTTGTCGGAAATTTTATCACAGGTAATAATAATAGAGAGAAATTACACTTTTAAAAAAAATAGTGTATGTTCCTTTTATTAGTTTTCATTTGTTTGTTTCATTCTTTTTTTCTTCGCTTCTTTCTTTATTGTTCATATCACTTACTTATCCTTTTAGTCTTTCCCCCGAAATTATTTTCTTTCTCATGAAGCTTAATTGTTTTTTCCTTCTTCTTTCTTGTGTGCCTCTCATTTTCCACTTTTCTTTTTCTTTTTAATGGCGTCTGGTTATATTTTTAATCTTGTTTTTCTTTCTTTTACATTGTTTCTCGTTTTACGAATGGCAGCCATTGAAGAAGAGCATAGAACGAACCAGTTTTGAATTGTTACACCTTCTTGCGTAGGTATAAATCCCGTAAACTTTTTCTTGCCCGTAGGAAAAGGGCACCTCAGTCCACCCAAAAGGCAAAGTCAGTTCAAAAACTAAGTTCTTAATGTTCATATCTATTGAGAAAATATATGAATCGAATAATCGTGTTTTTTTTCTTTCTTTCTTTCGTATGACATTTGTACCGTTTGTCAATTCAAAATTGCTTCTTTCTTTTCAACATTTTATCACCCACCCTCTGCTTCACTTGATAACCTATGTTTCTTGTCATTTTCTTTCTTATTGTTACCCCACTCCTTTTAAAGAAACATCTTTTATGTGTGGGATTTCTTAAGGGCGTATAGACAGTGATGGTTCTCCACATCTTCCTGTCTCCTGTATCTCTTAATATGTTTTGACTTTTTGTTATTTCTCCCAATCCCTGTGCTACCATCCATTTACTCAAGCCTATCAACGTGCTCCTTTCCCCTGTCCCCCTTTCCCACAATACGCCCCGTGAGTATCAGATTTTCCAAGCCTTCCTTCCTTATTACGTGCCCCAGAAATTTCAACTGTTTCTTCCTGATGTCAAGTATAAGTTTTCTTTTTGTTTCCATTTACTCCAAAGTCTTGTTTTTGCTCACATGTTCAGTCTATGGTATCTTCAGCGTCTTTCTGTAGATTTCTGTTGCTTCAAGTCAGTTTTTCATCTTTGAGGAGATTATCCAGCATTCGTTGCCATACAGGAGATTTGCTCTTCCCATAATTCTTCTTTTCCATGATTTAAGCTTTAAGCTCTGTCTCCCAACTCAAATAATTTTTACTTTTTATCGTTTTCTTTCTTTATTTGTATGAAAAAACAAAAACAAAAACAAAAAACAGGAACAGAGATAACATACCATGCTTAATACCATCCATCAATCTTCCCATAATTCCACCTCCTAGTCTTTCTTCCGGCCCAAATAATTTCCATCTCTTTTTCATTTTTTTTATGAAAAAGTGATACCTTGGTGCAAAGGTGGCTCAATTTTCATTTTTTTCCTTTCCTTTTTTCTTAAGATTTCTTTTTCTTGTACTTCTTAATCTTTATCTTTGCCGAATTTTTCTCTCTTGTTTATTTTTTCATTCTTAATGATCGTCTAGTTTTTATTCTCCTCTTTACTTTTCTCTGCTCCAAATTGCTCTCTTTCATTTTCCCTTTTTTTTCCTTTCTTTTTTTTAATTCACATTTCTTTTTCTTGTACTTCTAAGCTGTATCTTTGCCGAATTTTTCTTTTGACTTCTTCATTTTTTTCATTCTTAATGAGCGTCTAGTTTTTATTCTTCTCTTTACTTTTCTCTGCTCCAAATTTCTCCCTTTCATTTTCATTTTTTTCTAACTTCTCCTTCATTGAATATTCTTTCTACGGAATAATTTTTATTCAAGTTCAGAAAATAACTCTATGAAATGAGTTAACGGCCGACTCAAAGAATTACACATATCAATATCAAGCCGGGTGTTTACGTTTTTGTTTTTTTTTTATTTTTTCCAGACAACTTGCTTTCAAGTGACAAAGGTGTCTTAATACATATGTAAAAGGGTGTTGTTAGTTGTGCATTTGATCTTCACCTCATTTACCCGACATACTTGGAAAATACACAGCGTAAAATGTGCTAAAGACAAGCCCCATAAATAGCAAATTCGTGGTAAAACATTATCAGTTCTGTCAGAGAAGACGATTAGAGTAAATTGGGACGAAAATCTAAAAGAAAAAGGTTTATGTGTTTACAAAAAAAAAATGATTATGTGAACAAAAACACTGAAATAAATGAAAACCTCGAAAATTTGACTGATACCCAAGGTCAAGAAAAGACGCCCAACTAAATTAAAGGGAGCTGAGGATTCGGTCTAAAATCTGAGAAACCTTTAAATTATTTATATATATATATATATATATATATATATATATATATATATATATATAAAATTTAAATGTCTCTCAGATTTTAGATTTAATCCTTGGTTCCCTTTAATCTATATAGATAGATAGATAGATAGATAGATAGATAGTGAACAGACTTAGATAGATAGATAGATAGATAGATAGATAGATAGATAGATAGATAGGATTAATCCTGCCGTTTTTCATTATTTTTATATTAATTTTGATGTAATTAATTTATGCGTGAGTTATTGATGTTAGGATGATATTTTCCTCCTTTTTGTGTGCTTGTGTGTGCCTGCGTGTTTGTGTATGTTCATTTGTGTGCATGACTACCTGTTCGTATGTGTCACATGTCGTGGTTATTTCTCCTTTTCATCATTTTCTTGTCTCCTAATTCTCTCCCTCTATTCCTTTTTCTTCTTTTTTTCTCTTCAGATATATATATATATATATATATATATATATACAAGGTGCAATAGATAAATAGCTGCTTAAATTCCGCAAAAATTAAAATAACATATGCGCATGCGCGAAATTAAAAAATATAAAATGATGACAATTTACCCATCGCATCATATATATATATATATATATATATATATATATATATATATATATATATACATTCTGTTTATACGTTATTCTAATAGATACACTTTATTTAAGTAGATACTCTGTTTTTCTTTTAAATAAACAGAATTAAGTACATTTACCGGCCTGAATTGTATCGATAAAAATAACGTATATACAGAAAAAACAGGGTTATTTAAAAAGAATGAACCGATTTCATGACGCATTACTTCAGATCTCGAGCATCGTCATGGTGGCCATCTGGAAGAAGAGTTTTGAATGGCTGCCACAGGGGCGCTATAGATGCGACTTATTTCCGGCAATATTCACGTGTTCTTTTTACCCCCGGAATCGCAAGTCCTCAGCAAAGGGCGTTCAACGTTCTCGAGTTCGCGAAAACAAATACGGTTGTCACGGCGCAGCGTGCTTTTCGAAGGCAATTCGACATTAATCCGCACTCTCCTAAGAACATTCGACAATGGTTTAAACAGTTTCAAGGGAGTGGATGTAAAGGAAAAAGTCCAGGATGACCAAGTGGCAAGAATCCGTGCTGTGTTTGAGGGGAGTCCATGGTAGTCCAGAAATCGAGCTAGCTGTGAGCTTGCGATCTCAATCCACTATATGCTGTGTGCTAAGAAGGCGTCTACATTTGAAACCTTACAGACTACGCCTCATTCAGGCACTTACCAAGACCTTGCTCTTTGTGCTTGGTCTGCGAGATCCCCAGATTTCACCGTGTGTGATTTTTTTCTTGTAGGGATAAATAAAAGATCGTTTTTATGTTCCACAGCTACCCACAAACCTCGACATCGAATAACAACCGCAATCAACTCAGTGGATCGCGATATGCTGATACGCGTCTGGGAGGAATTCTCTTATCGCATTGATGTTGCCTGTGCTGCAGGTGTTGGCCACATTGAACGCTTGATGAGAAGTAAATCTGCTTGGTAGGCATCTTGCATATCCGTTGTAATTATTATTAATGAATTTCTTTTCACCAGGGACGCAGTTCCGTAAGTGACATGTAAATTCATAAATAACTGACCGAAAATAGTCCATTAATTATGAGTTATTGGCAGGACGTAGCGGCCGTGTGAAATAAGGAACTAATTAACAAGGGGAAGGACAAGTAATATTATGATAGAGATGTTGGTTCGGTGTAGTTTATAATATTTATTAACCGAAAACGAATGTAGCCAAAGATCATTTGGACTGTTATTACTCACTAAATTTCCAAAGCATAAATTTCTTGTACGTGTGCAAGAATGAACATATATATATATATATATATATATATATATATATATATATATATACATATTGTGTATTTGGAGACCAACCTTTCTTTCATTAAAAAAAAGCCGACAAGGAAGATTTAATTAATCTATTATTGAGTTTTTCGAGCATTCTGACATATTTCCTTTTTCAGGCATTAAAGAATATAGGAATTCTCCTTAGTTATAATTGTTCCTAGCGCTTTTGGTTGGTTCTCTAGCCATTATCGAGGATGTTGTTTGGATGGTGAATTTCTGTGCGCTGACTTCTACATACTAGTTTTGCTGTGTCGAGTACGTGTGGCAGGGATTGTATGCTTTTTTGGCGGTATATATTGTGGGTTTCATTGGGATGCATGATTTGTTTGCTTACATATATGCAACATGTAAACATGCACATACTCCCAATACATATGCACGCACACACACATACACACGTGCATACATATTAGAGCCGTTTTTGGTCTGTGGATTTTAAAATTTGCCGACTCCAGCCAGGGCTCTATCATTTTGTCCACCAACTTTTATTCCGTAATGTGCTATTATTGTTTTTCTTTTTGCAATGATCTGTGGAATAACGTATGGCCTCTGTCTTAGATTCACTGTTGAGAACTGCGAGCTTAGCGCACTTGAAACAATCGGATGTCTAGCCACACTGATGAGCTGTGATACAGCGAAACAGTCTGTCTGTGAATGATTATTTATGCTCTCGAAATAATTCGATTGACTTCTTGCAGAGGAAGTGTTGATTCTATCTTGTGTTGATGGCTGCTGCTAATGCAAGGCTCTTCTACTCGAATCGAGCTCTCCTAGCCACTGAGGTCTTTCGCGTAGTAAAAACTTAAAAATTTTCCTTACACTTTGCCGTACGACGATAGCTTGAAGGTAGAATATTTGACCGATGTTAAATCGGTTGGGTTTCGATCTCGGCTTGAAGCAATCAGATATCTAGCAACATTGATAAGCTGTGGTACAGCGAAACAGTCTCTCTGGTTGACTATATATATATATATATATATATATATATATATATATATATATATATATTGGATTGATGTGAGTTTGTGACCCTGTGTTTCATGCTTTTGTGATCGCCAGACAAACTGATTAATTTTTTTTTTAAATTTTGGGTTTATGTAGATTGCGTGTATTGATGTTATTATAGGAGTGGGGTCGGAATCGTCGTCGTGATGTCATCGTGCTAACGCAAACATAGATGCATGTCCGTACATCAGATGAGGTACGCAGACACATACACACACTTCCGCCGGGACTCATACAGACATAAACATATGTGGACAGTATGGGGTTTGACATATGTATGTATATGTGTGCTGTTGTCTATATATATACACATTTGTATGTTAAAATTCAAAGATATTGGTACTGTTTTGGCGATCTCACTAAATAAGCGTAACTAAGAGTTTCAAGGTGAAAAAAAAAATTGCCTTCCTCTCTCTCACCCACTCTCTCTCTCTCTCTCTCTTTATGTAATGCCTGTCCAAATTCATTTTTTAAGCGATTGGCGATTGGTTCTAATACCATGAAACTGTTAATTACGCCTATGCTTGGCATATTTTTTAGCAAGATCTAAACGTTACCATTATATATAGTTTTGGCCTGTGATATTGAGAAACGATATTTTGTGGATACCCATTGTTGAGTAGGCGCCTCGTTCTTTTTAAACAGTGTCAATAACATCTATCGGCCTGAGTACCCCAAAAAACTTTATTTCGAAACGGCGTACCCCTTCATAGGAGAAACTACTAACTGCTCAGCCCAGCAACTCTCAACCCAGCAACTTTCAGCCTAGCAACTCTCAGTCCAGCAACTCTCAACCCAGCAACTCTCAGCCCAGCAACTCTCAGCCCAGCAACTCTCAGCCTAGCAACTCTCAACCCAGCAACTCTCAGTCCAGCAACTCTCAACCCAGCAACTTTCAGCCTAGCAACTCTCAACCCAGCAACACTCAACCCAGCGACTCTCAGCCCAGCAACTCTCAACCCAGCAACTCTCAGCCCAGCAACACTCAGCCCAGCAACTCTCAACCCAGCAACTCTCAGCCTAGCAACGCTCAACCCAGCAACACTCAGCCCAGCAACTCTCAACCCAGCAACTCTCAGCCCAGCAACTCTCAGCCTAGCAACGCTCAACCCAGCAACTCTCAGTCCAGCAACTCTCAACCTAGCAACTTTCAGCCTAGCAACTCTCAACCCAGCAACACTCAACCCAGCAACTCTCAGCCCAGCAACTCTCAGCCTAGCAACTCTCAGCCCAGAAACTCTCAGCCCAGCAAATCTCAACCCAGCAACTCTCAACCCAGAAACTCTCAGCCCAGCAACTCTCAGCCTAGCAACGCTCAATTACTCTATCGAAGAAAGCACGCCCTCTTGTTAAGATCCTTTCAAAAGCCGGCGTCTGCTCATTTTTTTTTTTGCATCCGAAGCATACACAACATTTAAAGAAATAACGTTTAAAGTAGTAGGTTGGTTGATTTTCCTTAGTGGCATATTTTTGTGATGTCAACGAACACTCGTTGCCACTATTGCGATGTCAACGAATACTCGTTGTCGCTTTCGTAATGCTCGTTTGCAGTGAGACTTTGTAATTGCAGATACAACTATAGTAACGCCGTTGAACAATACTGGTGTCAGACACCTTCGAATATCACTCGCACTAATAGTACTTCCTCGATAATACTCGCGCGAATAGTAATCAGTATAGTGATCTCAATAGAGAAATAGTATAGTGAATAGAGTAGAGAATAGAGGTCCCTATATTAATAGGGAATAGAATAGAAATGGTGATCCGTATAGTAATAGAGGATAGACTAGAAATAGCGATCCGTATAGTAATAGAGGACAGAATAGAAATAGAGATCATTTAGGCGTCACGCGACTTCCTATATATGCATTTCCTATATAGTCACGTAATCCACTTAATTCAATAATGGGATCGACTGTGTTTACTTTCTGCTGATCCATGTTCAAACTTAAGTGTCGGCAGTGACACTTTATTCCTATATAACACATATCAACCTCTGTGAGTTATTTAATGCTGAAATCTAAATATTTTGAACAGAATCTTATGGTTTAAACTTCCGAAAATGTATTGTTGGTAAGTCTGCTATAAATAGGTATTGCTGGTAATTTTACTATGGTTAGTTATTGTTGGTATTTTTTTATATATACAAAATGTGTTGCTGGTATTTGTAGTATAAAAATGTAATTTTATACTTTCAAAGTCTTTTGTTTTTGTTTGTTCACTATTTGCCCTTAGCTGGGACCCTAACAGTTGCTACCACCCTGGGTCAGGGTAGACCTGGAAACAACAGCATTTCAGAGGTGGTTTCACGCTCCTCAAAACCTCCAATCTCCTGATCAGAAGCCTTGCTGCAGCATATAGTTTATCGTCATACTCAGGAATATAGAGTAGTAGGAAATGGTCGGATAAAAAACAAAAAACAAACAAACAAAAAAAAAACATCCATGATTCTTTAGAAATGACTTTGTTTCGCTGCGAGGCACAAATCTGTACTTGATGGCCAGGATGTCATCTGTCAGGCCAACTCGTCGATACAGCTGGCTTTTCTGATGTTGCACTGAGCGTAAAATATAATCTGGCATCATCTAAAGTGAGTCGCATGCTGCACATTAATAGCAGACATTTGGTTATTTAAATATTCGCTTCGTTCTTTTCTTAGTAGAATGAATTCTACAAAAGGTAGAAAGAGTCATGATCGCTCAAGAAGAAGATTTCGTCAATTTTTTTATTTTATATTTTAAATAATCGTATTCAGAAATTAAATTGTAACTTAATTTTTCTTAAAAACCAAGTTAAAATTAAAAATGAATAATTAAAAATAATAAAATATTATAATAAAATAAAATAAATATAAATATAAATAAAAAAATAAAATAAAATAAAATAATAAAAATAAAATAAAAATAATAAAACTAAAATAATAAATTAAAATAATAAAGATAAAAATAAACGAAAATTTAAATAAGAATAAATAATTAAATATTAATCCTATTTAGGAATTAAATTCAAACTTTCTTTTCTTTTTTTCTTAAGAAATCAAAAATTTCTCGAAGGAATTGAAATAATATCAATTTAAAAAAACGTCAAAATACATTTTGAAAATCATCGGTACTTGTATAAAAGACAGGAATACAATCCAGAATCCTGTTCAGTATTACATTTACAAAGTTAATCATATATCCGTTACCATAAAAACGAATGCAAGTGGGACAGTTTTGAATTATATTGTCTATGGAATCTTCATTTTATAACCACTACACTGACTTTCATTTTCAAACTTCGTTTTTCCCCAAAATGAAAAAAAAAAATCACAAAGGAATAAAAGTCATTTTCGGATAAAGCAAGTCTGAATAAATAAATAAAAACTCATTGTACGATAACAATAGATAGCTTTACTAAATCAAATCTAAACCCATTTTACTTGCTTTTAAATACTTTAATTTTCACATTTCATTTTCAGATCATTTTTATAAATTAGGGAATACGAGTAGATTAAAATATTTGAAGGAAAAAGAGATTTACAAATCTACTTTAGAGATTTTGTTTGGTGAAACTTTTATTCTGCTTTTAAGTTTATAGGAGAGGAAAAATAACTGCAAGTCATTGTAAAGCATATTTGACTGGAAGGAGAAAAGATCACTTTTTAACTTAAATTGAATAATTTCTATAGATTTAAATATGAACAAACTAGAGTTTCCTCGTTGGAGAAACTGTTTTTAATTGTTTAATTAAAACTGCATTCATCTCTGATTACACTGAAATAATTTTAAAAGAAATATTTGGTCCATTTCACTGAATTTCTATCTATATTCTCAAATTTCACACGACGCTATGATTCAGCTTTTTACTAGAAATGAGAACTATACAGAAAATTAAATCCTGTTGGCTTCAATCTAGGACAATGCCATTGAGTTATTTTATCATTTGCCTAAATTCATTACTACCATTAATTTTCAAAATAAATAATACAACTTCATTTCTCGTGTTTTTTGTTTCTTTCGTTGTTCTTTTTTTTTAAAGATTTACTATGCTGACACAAGAAAAAAAAAAAAAGAATTTTAACCAAAATTTCGAATCATACTTATTATAAAACCCAGGTTGTGTGTGCGCGTGCGCGAGCGCGTGTGTGTGTGTGTGTGTGTCTGTTCGTTTATATATTGGATCGGATTTCCTACATTTTTCAACCGATTTCAACAAAACTTCACAGGACTACGTAAAATTACCTTGCGGTGGTTCTGACAGCGCCAAAAATTGGAAAAACAATTGTTTTTGCACGAAATCAATTTGAAAACACGATTAAGAGGTATCGCTGTCGCAAGAATGAAAGGGGGACAACTCATATCGAGTTATACTTATTATAAAACCCAGGTTGTGTGTGTGTGTGTGTGTGTGTTCGTTTATATATGGGATCGCATTTCCTACATTTTTCAACCTATTTCAACAAAACTTCATTTTTTTTTGGCAGGTAGTGTTTCTGATTGTCTTGCACACTTTTTTCTTTATTTTTACATTCAGAATGCTTTTAAAATTCCATTTACAAGACACTTGTTTATAATAAAATTCTATTCAATCGGTAGACTCATAACGATTGAAAACAATGTTTTTGTCTGAGTTTGGGTTTGACCAATTTGTAAAAAAAAACCAAAAAACAAAAACAAACAAAAAAAACTAATTAAGACATGCATGTCCGTCAACCTTAAACAATAATCTTTGTCAATTTTATTTTTCAGTCTTTATGATGGTCGATACTATCTCTTACTGTTACATCCCTGGGCAACGCCGGGCTCTACTGCTAGTGTTCAATAAAGGAAAAAGACATAATTAAATAATCAAGAAATACATTGTTCTTTCCTCTTAATATCATAAAGATTTCGACGATAAAACTTAGTTTTTATCAAGTTTGGGGCATTTTTCATCATAGCATGTTTTTTTCAGCGAATTAATAGCGGTATCTTGTAAGAATGAACAAACAACCCTATACACTAGCTATACAATAACTGCATCCTGACCTAAAGTTATTTCTATTCAATAGCTATTAGTATAATTTAAAATATAACTGTTCCCGCCTATCCCATAGCAGTTAAAGTAACACAATAAAATGAAAATAACTGGCCTCGCTACCCATAATGCCCCAGTGGCTAGCATATATAAGTAGTTGAGCCAATACACATGGCTTGAAAGTTACATTCAAGCATGAAACAGACTGTCTCTGCTTTGTGTTCACCTCAGTATCAATGATTATATATAAAGAAAATATCTGTCTATATCTGTGAGATGAGGCATTATGGTTATTTACATTATTTACATTATTCGGACTGTTATCCTCATCTTTATTACCATATTCACAACGTTTCGGCCGTTGTACGCTCCGGTCATCTTCAGGTAATTGGAATTTCGAACCGACTCCTTCATTTCGCCCACCGAGCGAACCCTTTATTTTATCCACTGGGCGTTGGTTAGACCCAGTGACTAGACCCAAATTGTTGTGAGTTCAATACCAGGCTACAGCAGTGATGAACCAAAAAAAAAAAAAAACAAATGGAAAGGGGCAACTAGAACTAGAAAAATCTTAATTTCATAATTCTTCCCTTCTTTATCGTCGACGCATTCAACTGTTGCTTGTAAGTCTTAGAATTCTATATCACTTTTGAAAAGTTATCCCGATTTCTAATAAGTGAAACATTAATGTAGCGATGGTTTCTTTCGATAAGAAAAATACAGTAAACAACCAGTATTTTTTTCCAGAAAGTGGGCTTTATATATTTATATTTAAATACAAGTGTAAAAGACACCCGAATTCGTACACATATAACATTCACAGACAAACGTACAGACACACGCACAGACACTATTCATACTCGCTGGCATCCGTCTTTATTAATGTACGCACCAATACATATATAAATGCGTATTCAAATGTGTAGTGCAATCATTATTTATCTATCTTTTTATGTGTTTGTATAAGGGTGTAAGTAGTTGGATAAAATGTGTTTGTATGTGTGCCTGTGTATGTGCGTGTGTGTCTGTGTGCCCAAGCGCGTGCATATTGCCTCTGACCACAAAACCGAGCGACAATTCCAAAAGATTTTGATCTTGCCAGCAAAAATCGCACTACTTTTCCTCTTATGTATTCCGACGCTGTGAAGTGCCAAACAACGCTGCTGTTGTCACTTCGATGCGTAAGTGTCCACGAGGGCACTAAGTGCAAACTCTGCCGGTTGCATGAAAGAACAAAAACACTGTTTTATTGGTATTTTAACGTCTTTTATTTCACTGCGTCCAGCTGCTCATAAAATGTGTATAATAATAATAATAATAATAATAATCGGAATTTTGTTTCAACACGTAAATATGTAAAATAAAAAGCACCAATTTTAAAAGAAGGGAAAAAGTGGTAATTCGATTATAAACGATTTAACATGGCTTAGTCAATCTCTCACTATGTATGTATGTATATATATATATGTAAATAAATTAATGGCAAGCTGCCCGTTTCCAAATATGTCCGTCTCTTAAATATTCCCTGCTATCGACGCCTGCTCAGGCACATCTTCTGTTTTTTCAACACCTACAAAGTGAACCTGAGGCTTACACTGCAACTATACTGAGAGGGCCATAACTACAGTTTCTGCGATGAAACCCATAATCTAGCATGATCTACAGTTTTTGAACATTGCCTCGGTCACGATGACTTGCACAATTATCGACATGTTTCGAAGAGTTCCGTCTACTTAATTTCACTCACATGACTTCGCTCAACACTTGGTGTGTTTTTTCAGACACTTACCAACGATGGGATTATCTATCTATCTATCTATCTATCTATCTATCTAT
Organism: Acanthosepion pharaonis; assembly: GCA_903632075.3. NCBI lineage: Eukaryota > Metazoa > Mollusca > Cephalopoda > Sepiida > Sepiidae > Acanthosepion > Acanthosepion pharaonis. The sequence goes on from CAHIKZ030002269.1 coordinate 662,277, forward strand.
CTATCTATCTATCTATCGTTTGTTGAGAGACCTACCTTAGTATTTGTGATAATTGTGTAATTTCTATTATCGTTATTTGTTGGTGTTCGAGCCCAGGTAAAGGCTAAACACTGAATATTAATTTCCAGAGAAACAGAAATTCCGTATTTAAAAGATTGGCGCAACACAATCTTCTTATTTATGCCATGTTTGATCTTCTGTTAGATGAAGCTGAATTTAATATT
>CAHIKZ030002269.1:667500-730000 GCA_903632075.3 Acanthosepion pharaonis
CAATGTACTATCTCATCCATTGAAAGTCCTAATACTAATATGATATACATTGGGTCTACGAAGAATGAATTTAAAGCCAGATGGAGGCAGCATAAATGCTCTTTCAACAATATAAATAAAAGAAATCAGACATCTCTATCTAAATATTTTTGGCATTTGAAGGAAATGAATAAAACACCAAAAGTAAAATGGAAAATTATAAACAAAACTAGAACTTGGGATGACCCATGCCCTTTATGCCTACATGAAAAACTACACATTATTAAAAATCTATTAAACAATAGACATGAGTTAACGGTTTTTTGCCGACATCATCAAATTTTTGCATTGAATAATTAGCATAAAAACAAACAAACAAACAATAAAATAATTTTTAAAATCCATAGTCCTAATAAATAGTTTAAATGCCCTACAAAAAAAGATAACCCTTTATGAAGTCGTCAAAAATAAATGTTACGGCAGTTTTTATATACACAAAAGCCTTTCAGAAAAAAATAAAATAAATAAATAAATAAATCTCCATAGACACGTAAACCAGACTAGGCGAAATCATCTTCCGTTTTAAATTTAGTCACCCCAAGCTTACCCTGACTTAACGTCTGTGAATGTAACTTTACACTGATACAAATTATTAACACCTTACACCCCTGTTTATTTAAATAATTGCTCTAGCCGTTGACATAGAAATTTTGATTTCAATAATGAATATGCTATTAAAACACATAAATTTCAGAAATGAGTTATTCCAAAAAAAATTTCGCTTGAAGATGGAATAGAGCTTACTTTAATTCAATTTAATTCAAATAATTATATTGAAGTTTTCGGGTCTTGTTTTGAAACATGAGAACTCTTATGTAGCGTGTTAGAATCATATTTTTAAATAAATAATTATATATATATATATATATATATATATATATATATATATATATGCAGAGAGGGAGAGAGATTTAGTGAAAATGAAAAAGAAGAGCAGAACATACTCAAATAGGCTGTGCAAATGCACCACCTGCTTCAGCAAGAAGATCCGTCTAATGCTTTGTCAACAATGGGACAATAGATATGTTCAATTACAGATGTCGCTTTCCAAGAGAACAAGTACTGAAAATCATGACATAAAGAAAAAAAAACTACTTTGGATTGCGTGTGAGAATTTGGCCAATTTGCGGCGGACAGTTTCGAGTAAATTTTACTGCAAGTAAAAAAACTTGTACATAAGTGGACAAGGGTGTTTTGAATTTCACTCTTTAAATCTAAATTTAAAAAAGAAAAAGGAATATGATTAACCAGTCTCAAAAATGAATTCGACATATATATATATATATATATATATATATATATATATATGTGTGTGTGTGTGTGTGTGTGTGTGTGTGTGTGTGTGTGTGTGTGCAGGTATGTAGAAAAAATTGGAGAGAACACGTTAGGTAAATAATCCAAGGTTCGTTGCAATTTTTGGTTTTATTTTTTAAAAACAGTGCTCCATACAGAAGTAGGGCTTAGATTCTAATTATTTTTTTAAAAAATATGATTTCTTCGCTACATAAGAGTTCTCATGTTTCAAAAATTTCTGAATTTTCGCTTGAGGATGAAACAGGACTTGTTACTTTAATTCAATTTAATTTTAATAGTTATATTGATGGTTTCGGCTCTCGTTTTTGAAACATGAGAACTCTTATGTAGCGAAGGAATCATATTTTTTTAAAAAATAATTATAATATATATATATATATGTATATATATATATATATATATATATATATATATATATATACATAGCCAGGTTGTTACAGAGAAAACTGAATAATCGATGTGTTAGGAGACTGAATAGTACTATCGTAAACAAAGAACGTATATATTAAAGTGGAGGTCGGCGTTCCATCAAATCATAAGATGAAACCGACAGAGAGAAAAGCTGGAAAAATATCCTGATCTCACCAGAAAACTGAAACAATAGTAGAATAATAAAGAGAGAATTAGGTTTAGTAAGAGCAAATAGGTTGGCTTATCGCCTTTTCTCATCTTTTGAACAAGAGTAGAAGTCTATCGACTGTTTCCTGTTTATGATTTGGTTTCCGGTTCCTTCTCCTAAAGTCATCTCAATCTCTTTCCCTATCAGCAATTCCTTGCGTCTTAGTGGCATTAATCTCCTTGCTTGGGATGAAATGATTTAAAAAAAAAAAATAAACAAGAGATTTGTGCGTCACGAGACAATAGTTTAAGGTCGCCACTTTAATATCGAGAGTAATATAAGATTTTGTCAATTTTGGATGCCCATACTTTAACTATTTAATGAAACTTTTCGAAAATTTAACCAGGATTTCATCGCATATGTTATAAAAATGCTAAACAAAACGAGACTTATTCGCTCATTTTTGTCATCCATACTTTAGCTGTCCCACGAAACGCATTTATTCGAACATTCATCACATTTAGCTAAAGAAAAATGAAACAGGGTGTGACATATTTTGTAGCTTACAAAGCTAAAGATACTGACTTAAAGCAATTAAAGAAATAAATAAGAAAGAATATGATTTTAGTTATATATATATATATATATATATATATATATATATATATATATATATGTATATGTATGTATTAATATATAATTACATGAATCATTCATGAAAAAACAAATATAGAGGTTAATGATTTAAGTGGCGAGAATACATCTTCGCAAACAATTTCAATGTGATACACTAACCCCGAACCTCTATATGAATGATATGATCCCTGTTTATAAATTCCAGTTTCATAAGGTCTTTTTTAGTTTTTACAAGCTTTCGTCTGTTCCAACAGACATCCTCAGGTATGGAAATAGATTTGTTCTTGTTTTTTACTTCTCGGTAATAAGAGGACAACGAAAATAGAGATGTAATCCGAAAAAATGCTATGAGAAATGTGTTATTGTTTTGGAACGTGCGGTCGCAACGCTGAGTTTGAATTTTAAATTTTAAGGTTGTGCGTTTTTGTACAAATATAGTAATAAGAGAATTATTTTGTACTGGTAGGTTTTCCGTCAATGTGGCATGAACTATATTGTTCAATAATTACAGGAATGTCACACTTATTATCCGAAAGTTGCACGTTGGATCAGTTATTTTTAATTTCGATTATAAATTAAACTGCACCTATAATCGAAATGAAAATAACTGATCCAACGTGCAGTTGAGTCAACTGTTCAGGTACTCAGTTGCACAGTGATCATACGACCATACACGGAAAATACGCATATATATATATATATATATATATATATATATATATAGATAGATAGATAGATAGATAGATAGATAGATGTGTGTGTGTATATATATATATATATATATATATATATATATAATAGCTGGCCGCTCGTATTCGCGGATACCCGTCGACTAGGGCAGCTAGCCAATCCCTGTTGCAGATTCTCGCTCAGGCACATTTATGTTTGATCAACACCCACAGAGCTAACTTGTGGTTTATACTGTGACTATGCTGAGCAGACCTTAGTTACAGTTTCTGGGAGAGAGCGTGTTATCTAGAATGACCAACAATCTGAACAACACCAGCACACTCAAACCCTCGGTCACGATGACTTGTGACTTCGTGATAGCACAGCTATCGACGGCCCCAAGTGTTCCGTCTCTCCAATTTCATTCACAAGGCTTGAGTCAGCCAGTTTTCGAGCATTTTCCAAAGTTGCTGCACGCTGGGATGACCCTCCCGCCACAGGCCGATAACACCAGGAAGTCTCCTTCCTAACAAATCGACCATGGTGAAATTCGAACCATGATCAGAATGTGAACATATATATATATATATATATATATATATATATATATATATATATATATATATAATAAGATAAACAGACCTTTTTAAGGTTCCATTATAATAATTTATTTCACCAGAGTCCTTCCGGTGAAATAAATTATGATAATGGAACCTTAAAGTGGTCTGTTTTTCTTTAAAATATTAGCTCTGGATTTACATTGAGCTCTCAAGATTTCATCCTCCTTGGGATTACCTATACGGATTACCAAGTTTTTCATAACTTAATTACATATATATATATATATATATATATATATATATATATATATATAGATAGATAGATAGATAGATAGATAGATAGATAGATACATACATACATACATAATCTTTTTATTTTTATCATTTCTTTTAAACCTTGTAGAGAGCATTGTGACGGAAAATAGTATTGATGATGATGATGGTGATCGTAGTTGTAGTAATGATGATGATGATAGAGATTTTGGCGATGATAATGATAATGATGATACATACGCCGTCTGTTAACTCAAAATTCTAAATTTTAAATAAAAATACCCTAACTTGATTATGTTTCTTTGCCATTTTTAGATTCTTCTATAATTTTGACTTTATTGTTTTGCAGGTCTTCCATTTTCCTTAAGACTTCTTCAATGCTTATGGGTTCCGTCTATGGAATTCTCAGTTCTGAAGAACCACATTTCTGTTGCCTCTCCAGATGTGAGATTGTCCAGTATTTAATGCAATACAAGAGTGTTAATATTACATAACAGTTCAAGTACTCTTTTTTCTTTGTTTCTGACGAAATTTTCCTGTTTCTTAATACTTTGCTTGGCTTTTAGAATGCATCTTCTACTAATCTAATACGCATTGGGATTTCAGTGTCGCATTTTCCATCTTCTGTTAAAACATTACTCAGATAGTTAAACTTCTTTATTTGTTTGACATTTGATATCTTCAATATGCATGCCTTACACAATTATACTTTTCTGTTGATTTTCTCAATACTTCGGGTTTACGTTTAAATTTCTTTGCAGTTTCAAATTTTACGGATTGTGTTAAAATTTGCATTCAATGAAACACAACTGCACTTAAGTTTCAAATAGAGTGGCTGAATTTAAAAAAGACGGATAGAATTTTTGAAATAATTTTCGATAATGAAATGCTTTTCTCGAGAATGTCGCATTGTTAAATTATGCGTTGAGGGAAATGCGATAAATATTTAATAAAAGGGATGGTTGTATATCCAAATTCGTCCAATTGAAACTTAAATGTAATGCTCTCTACAAGGTTTCAAAAATTGATAAAATAAAAAGATTATATATATATATATATATATATATATATATATATATATATGTATGTATATATATATATATATATATATATATATATATATATATATATATATATATATATATAAGTATATATGTTGTATTAATAAGAGCCGACATGGTCTGATTGTATAAGGTGTTGTATACTCGAAAAATACAATGAAAAATTAAACATATACCTTGTCTTTTTAATCAAAATTGTTTGGATGAATACTTGCTACCTAAAGATAACTTATTCATAGACACGCATATATATATATATATATATATATATATATATATATGAAAGTTGAAACTACTCAGACATCTTCAAGTTTTCATCGAAAAAAGAAAACAAAAAAAATAAAGAAACAGATAAATCTTTAACATAGAACTTTGCTTAGATTTTAACCAAAATTGTACATGCGAAAATCACTATTCAAATACACACACTCTTTATCTCCGAATATCTCGCTCAAACTCTTGCTATCACTCTTTATATATATATATATATATATATATATATATATATATATGTGTGTGTGTGTGTGTGTGTGTGTGTGGACAGTTGCTCTGTTTATGTTCTTATTGAACGAAACGTTAGCCACAAAATATCATGATCAAAATTTCAACCTGTCTGTTTTAACATCTTGAGTAGTTTATTGAGATATTTCATATAAGTCATTTTAAATTACACATATACATATGCCATATGGGTGTGTGCGTGTTTGTGTGTGTCCGTGCGTGCAAATAAATCCATAATTTAATGATGGAAACATATTCAGTCAAAAAAAAAAAATTTTAACTTTCAACATGCCTTATTAATCGTGGAAAATGCGCTTAATTCAGCGCCTTTCTATATATCAAATATTTTCTAGTAAGTATTTTAAGTTCAGAATTCACCTAATAACTACGAGAGGCTTGTGGATCCACCAACCTACACACACACACATATATATATATATATATATATATATATATTCATCGAAATAAATTTATTACCGATGTTTTTTCCTAATTATTAATATAATTTGCTCTGTATCATACTTTGAGCTCTCATATGGACCATATATATATATTATTCGGACTATTGTCCTCATCTTTTTCGCCATATTTATCACAACGTTTCGGCTGTTGTACGCGCCTTCTTCAGGTGGTTGGAATTTCCAACTGAACCCTTTATTTCGATCACTGGGGTAGACTGTTCTAGTTCCACGTGCCATGTTTGATGGATGTCAGTTATCAGTTATCTCCTGCTACTTTCCCTCTGAAAGTTCTCCACTGCCTTAACCGGGTATTGAACTCACACTCTTTGGGTCCTGTCACTGGATCTAACCAACGCCTTTATCCACTGTGCCATGTTTCAGGCCGAAACGTTTTGATAAATATGGCGACAAAGATGAGGACAATAGTCCGAATAATGTAAATAATGTACATAATACCTCATCTCAGAAATATAGACACATATATATATATATATGTATTTTACTGCCGAAGAATGCATATTTTCTAAGAAGATTTTTCGAATATTCAGTCCGAATATTCATATATATTTGGTTGGATTGATGTGTGTTTGTGAACCTGGGTTTCACGCTTATGGTCGCAAAAGCATGAAACCAGGGTCACAAACTCACATCAGTCCAACCAAATATGTTAGCTCTATCTCTGATATTCAGCGCTTTCTAATAAGTACCGCGCATATAATATATAAATAATAATATATTTCACACATATATATATTTATATTTATATACACACACACACACACACACACATATATATATATATATATATATATATATATATATCATATATCCTTAAAAAGAACTGTCGATGATCTTTAGTAAAACTTGGAAATACTACTACAATATACCATATATATATATATATATATATATATATATATATATATATATATATATAGAAAAATTTTTGAAAAAAACAAACAAAATCTTAAATGCAATCATGTTGTTTAAAATGAATAATTGCATTTAAGGATTTTTGTTTGTTTTTTCAAAATTTGTCTTCATTCTGTCGGATCTATATCCATTTACATTTGCTTACATATATATATATATATATATTGTTGTGTATGATACACCTAATTTACATAAGTGGAGTACCGACCATATAAATATGGGTTGGTACCGGAAGACGACGGAAGATTAAGAGATCGAATCCAGAGACTCTGCCCGACTGCGACTTAGTCAACCCATTCTGCAGGAACAGTCTTCCCAAGAATATACCAAAACTACCTGTAAATATTGTGTACCTTTTTTCATTGTTTCAATACATTTTGTTACGTACATTTTGTGTTGTATTATTATTATTCCATGCTTATTCAAGCTTCAACATATATATATATATATATATATATATATATATATATATAAAGATATTTATAGATAGATAGATAGATAGATAGATAGATAGATAGATAGATAGATACTTTGAACAATAAATATTGCTAAAAATTAAAATTCCAGATACACGGTATTAATAGAGAGAGAAGGATATAACTTAATAAACTCAAGATAAAAGTTTATTAATATAGAAACCCGCAGATAAAGAATGATCGCTGATATAAAAATTCTCTTCCAGAAAACGGTTTCTTCACCTGATAAGCGTCAATAAAATATCATTATTCTATATATATACATATGTGTGTGTGTGTGTGTGTGTGTGTGTGTGTGTGTGTGTGTGTGTGTGTGTAGATAGATAGATAGATAGATAGATAGATAGATAGATAGATAGATAGATAGATAGATAGATTGTTTGAGAGTGAGTGAGAGTGTGAGAGAGAAATGTTTTTACTATGAGTTTGTTTTGGACCACAAGTCCCCCAAACATTACCAATCGAGACCCTTTCACAAAAGTTTTGGCGACACTTTGAATTAGTGACACGATCGCGTATCATACAAGGTCCTGTTAAGGGTAGGCATCGGCTACCTCATTAAAAATTAGATAAATCGAATAAATGACAAATATAGATTTAAATCGAAAAAAAATAAATGTTGGAAACTAAGAAAAAAAAAGTGGATGAGAAAAAAAAGAAAAAACTGGACACAGTTTCTTCGACAATCAAACACGCACTTTGTTTAGACTGTTCGCCAGAGTAGAACGACGTCTTGTAACCTAATTTAAACAAAACAACGGAAGTACAACTAAAAATATATGGAGTTTTAGTCGAGAACAACGAAGAAGGGAGAAGGAAAGAAAGAAACGCGAAAGGTAGAGACAAATATAGACAGGAATCTATTTATAGTGAAGAAAAGTTGTTTTTTTTTTTCAGTTTAATCACGCTGCTTCCAAAAATAACACTTAAAACAAAACCTCACTTTTCGCCATAATTTTACGACAAAAAAATTCCAACCACAAAACTTCCTCGCAAACCTGCCAGTCATCATCTTCTGTCGCACTTGTCAATCGTTAACAAAGATTACGGAAAGATTACTCTAGTAATAACAATAACACTATTTAATAAGTTACTTTAAAGCACAAGTTGGTACCAACCGTTTATAGAATCCACTATAGTGTGTCATCGTGTTAAATCCTAGTTGTATTGTCTAGTGTTACCACCACAGCAGGAAATGACCCACAGATGGCCGTAATACTTAACAATAACAAATAGTTATTATATTATTAAAAATAACATATTCTAAATATAATCATATTACAAAACCACAGCGAAAAATTGAAAATAGGAGAATAAAAAGTATATATTAGTTTATCCAAGAAGTTCAAGAAATATAGAACATGGAAATAAGAATACGGCCATATTATATTGAAACTCCTATTCTCGTCCGATCACCAAAGTTAAGCAACGTTCAGCTTGGTCACTAACTTCTGAGTACCAAGTGCTGTTAGCTTGGATGTGCGAGTGGCATGTCAGATAACGTCTTCGAATGAGAATCAAAGAGCTGAATTCAAATTTCAGTCGACTTCGTTACACTGGTTTGATTTCATCTCTTCCCACCTCTATGGGTAAATAGCAGGGTAGACGGGACCCTATAACATTGGGTGGCAAACAGTCTACCGCAGAATTAACAGTAGTCTACTGCGAGAATTCTTCTGTCTTGTCAGTCAAGAATCGAAAAGAGACATTGTCGCGGAAATGTGCATCACCCATGTCCCCCAAGGAAGCGGGACACTAGAAATATTAAAAATATTCCTTACAGAAAATGTGAAACAAATTAGAGCAAAATATCTATATTAAAATATCAGAATAAAAAATGTCCCACTATATCTCAGGCATTACTTTTAGATAATCCTGGAAATAAATAATAAGAAAAATGAGAGAGAAGAATCTGTTTATATTTCTGAGATGAGATATTATGTACACTATTTACGTTATTCGAAATATTGCCCTCATCTTTGTTGCCATATTTATCACTTAAGGACACATGGCATAGTGGATAAAGGCGTTGGTTAGATCCAGTGACAGGACCCAAAATGTTGTGAGTTCAATACCTGGTTAATTTAGTGGAGAGTTGAATTAACAGGAGATAACTGACATCCATTAGACATGGCATGTGGAACTAGAACAGTCTACCTCGGCGAGCGAAATAAAGGGTTCGACATTCCAACTGTTGCAGTTTTGGGGGTATTTTGTAGCCCAAATGACTTGACTCACTTTATAGTCCACCAATAGAAGGTTAACCAATCAGAAGACGTAGAATATTCAATCCGTCGTGTATAAAGGCGGCCATTTTGTTTACTCTATCCGAATGTCCAGTACCAGCTTGTCAGGCGAAGAGGAACAGAAGGAAGAACTACGCTCTGCTACTTTTACCAAAATATCCACTGCTAACCTGAAATACGCTTCCCTACTGTCTTCGAAATATTCACTGCTAACCTCTGGATTCTATACTCAAAGACGACCGTCATCATGAACAACGCCAACCGCCTGAAGAAGGCCAGGGCGTACAACGGTCGAAAGGTTGTGATAAATATGGTACCAATTCATTTTTATAATGAAATGATCAAAAATACATTTTAAAAAAAATACCAACCAAATATTTAGTTAAATTTTCAACAATACATTAAAAAATACCAACTATATATCTTATCATCTACAAACCATATATCTAAAAGCAAAAACAAAAAACATACCTTTTCCCTAAAAGTATAAAATTTTGCACAAAACATCTGAATGCATAAAATTACGTCTAAAATATTTAGATTTCGGCATTAAATAACCTATAGAGGTTGGTTTGCCTCTGAACAAAATCAGCCAATCAACCAACTAAAAGTACACAATACAGCTTCCCCCTGAACCTACAATAGGTTGATAAGCCGTAAAAAACTAAAAATTAATCAAGCAGTTAATCAGCCGCCGATAGTTTTCCATTATGAATATACTTGCTCTTTAATTCCTCTCTTTCATGGCTAAAGCATAGACTATATAAATGCGCGAGCAGTAAGGGTAGACCAGCTCTCGGTATGCGAGATAAACGACTTCTGCTGGACTGAAAAAATACGAACGAAATCACACTTCATAACACTAAGGTGACTCAGTCACAACCTGGTAACTATTGCTACTCTTCACCTTCTTAAAATATCACCAGTCTATAGATTTCAGGTGAAAGACGGCTGTTCGAGAATGGCTCAACAAAAAGACCAATCAGCTGAAGAAAATTTATTTGAAGGCATATCTCAGGGTTAGAATAACGGGACATTTCCAAACACCCGTCATGCTTCATTTTCCGCGCATTTGTTGTATTTACTTATTTTTAGCTTTTTTCACGCGATCTTGTTTACCTTTTTCATTGTTTACTTGCCTGCGATAACGTTTATTGAATCGGCTTCATTCACTATCTCTTTTTTTTAATTCTGCCTCTCCCCATCACTCTCATTTCCATTCCGTATTTATTTTCACTCTTTCTAAGTCCTAAAAAGCTGGTCAATGCATGACGTACTTTAATGGACGTTATGTTTATATTCTGAATGCTATGGTGCCTATGTAAATAAAAAGAAATGACCTACCAGAAGCTGAAAAAAAAAAAAACTGAGGAAGATGAATATAAAACAAATAGAACAAGTCTCTGTTATTTGATCAGGACTCAGTGGATTTTCCACCTTCGTTCATTTGTACCGGATTTTGAGGGAATGGTAGAGGAAAAAAGGATTGTTTCTATCAATCTATCTCTGCATATATATATATATATATATATATATATATATATATATATATATATATGAAAAAATATACGGAAAAAACAAACAAAAATCCTAATATGCAATTATGCTGTTTTAATGTTAATATAATGTCAACGCCGGACGTTTCGGTCTAGTAGACCATCTTCAGGACATATTCATAAAACATAATTAACATTAGACGATATTCAATTCAACATGAAAAGACGATGGACATAAGAGTAAGGCTGATCAAAACAGATAACTGAAATTTTTCAAGATCAGCGTTCCGTTTCAATATGATCACGTCAGCGTCACGTGGGTGATGTTGTGAAAACGCATTCCTAAAATAGAGTATTTTGAATGAAAAATAGAGGAGGAGTAATGGATAGCGGCTTGGATTGAGGAATCGCAGAGCCGGGTTCGAATTCCAGTCGAATCCATTACATTAACTTACGTGCTAATACCCTTGGGAAAGGTATGAATCCTCTTCCTCTCCCTCCAGCTATGGGTAAAATAGCAGGACAGACTGGGTTCTATAACCTTGGATGGCAACTGGTCTAGGAGAAGGACAACTCTGAATTCAAAACCTGCGGAGGGTCGTTTGGGAACCTTGTGGCATTCGGTGCACCAGGTCTCTGTATTTGGCCCTTCAAAAAGTGTGGATGGTCCTGCACGAAGCCTTCACCACTATAATCAAATCTCATGTGCCGGTGTCGGGCTGTCGGTTTCTTGGAAACTGATCTGCTTGACCCTCATACGTCGAATCTCGACGGGAGAGTCGATTATATATATATATATATATTCGTATATATATATATATGAACTTTATATAAATCCTTAACGAGCTTCCGATCCTTTATGATTAATTAATGATGAACATGTCATTTTCACTTATGATCGATTTGATCACTATTCTTCTGTTAAGCTTGGAGATTAATTATAGATTTTTATTGATGAAAGTAGAATGCAATAGTGTCATAAAATTCTCTTTCAATAAGATATCTTTAATCATTTCTAAGATACAAAGGTTCAGAGCTTAATCTAGCAATTGGACAATTCTGCTGTTACGCTGTTTGGAAAATTTGGTATATATATATATATATATATATATATATATATATATATATATATATATATTTATATATATATATATATATATATATATGGGTATGCACACACACAAACCCAAAGTATTGATAAAATTAACAGAAAGCCTGTCAGGTGACAAAAAAGAAACTTAATATGAAAAAACAACCAATAAAACAAAACCCAATAAGAAAAAAAACAAACAAAAAAAAAAAAAAAACGATAGGATAAAACGTTAAACCTAAACAGTAATAAACAGTGGTCTGTCAAAATTATCAAAACAGAGAAATTACGCTCCTCATATTTTTTGTATTTTTACCAAATCTGGTTACCTCCCTTACATTATGGACGCTTGTTTACAAAACCACTACTCGAAACGCGTCGGCTAATATTACAGTTTTCCTATTGTCTTTTACATTTATACATACATACATACATATATATATATATATATATATATATATATATATATATATATATATATATATATATATATATATATATGGTTTTATTTCTTATTTCTATTCTGCACAGTATTTTCTTTCTTTTTGATCCGGCCATCTTTGTATGTTAATTTATTTCTCTTCTTTCCCTTTTCCTTCGATTTTGTTTTTGTTTTTATTTTTATTTCCTTCACTTGATTTCTCATGTATTAATTAGTCTTGAATTGTCAAAATTATGCATGAACATATGAATATATATTTCGTATATATAATTCATATGTGATATGTATCGATAAAATCCATTAGCCTATAAAACCCATTTGCACGTGCAAGTGACAGTATAATCAGGTCTGTCTAATTATACAAGTCACGTTGTATTTGACTTTATATACGTACGGTGTACGCAGACATTGTAATCTTTTCTAGTATCAAATGTCAGTTCTGATTAAGAATTAAGAAGAGTTTTACATGTGCAATTTACAAGATTAAAAATAGGATGTATTTCTGTAATGTATGCAATAGATAGACTTCTATGTTCATGTGCAAAATCTATAATATGAAATATCAATTATAACTAACACATGTATTATTAGTTTTCAACTTTGACCAGCATCAATCAATTTACTTGAAACAAATTGTAACGAACTATAATCAAATATAGTCATATTTTATGACTATAGAAGTCTTTTTAAAAGTCAAGTACTGTGGTCCGTGCTGAAATGGGTATGTCAACCAGGAAGGAAACAAAACGCTTTCAGTTATGAAAAACACCGGAACAAACTGTCACTCCTTGAGATCAAAATTCTGCGTGTTAAATTAGTAAATACTAAATACTTCAAATAGTTCGATGTGTGGATCAGTTATAACAAATTTCGTCCAGAAGATAAAGAAATTGAACATATATTTGGCTACGCTAGAAGTAGTTTTTCCCAACACCACAAGGTGCTACAAAACCGAAACATTAACCTAAAATGTCATTTTAATAAATAGTCTCGTCAGATCGAGACTTTAATATGGATTTTCTGCATGACACCAAACTCGTTCGGAAATATCTAAACTGTTAGCTGTATACAATCGCGTTCTCAGTTCAATGGTAAAAAAATGGCTTCGACCGAATGAAGTCTGTAGGTCTTAAAGAGGATCATGTTAGTTTGAATCTTGTAGACTGGTGTATACAGAATCACAACCAAACGACTTTACCAGATAAAAAAATAATTTGAGGACTTTCAACAACAATAACTAAAATGGAGAGCACATGTAACTCGAAAAGAAAATAATGACGTAGTTACCTTTCCACACTACTCGAAACAAAAGTTTACAAAGGAAACACTCATCAGTACTAGAAAGAGTAATAGCAGTTACAGAACTTGAGATACCTATTTTTCCAAAAAAAATGTTTTAGTAAAAAATGGATGCTGAATGTCGCCCTATAAGGAAACATCTAATATTAACCTTATCATCAAATAAATGTTAACTAATTGTTACTGCAGCATCTCTACAATTACGGACTGCTGCCGTGAATTTGTCGCATATTTCCGTGATGCTACAGTTTCGATCACAAACTACAATACTTGACTATTTTCCTTAATTTTCACTGCACAACATACGGCTTGAGTGTGAAAAATTTCTAAAATAATTTTTGAATCAAAATCTGTAAAATTCACGACTAATGAAAAAAAAAAAAAATACTCCGATCGAGAATAAATTAATAAAGAAAGAATTCCAAACAACTTCAGACCAATCACATGCTTCCCCAGGCATATAAAAGATGCTGAAATCAGTAAAAGAGCCAGCTCTTATACAACGATTTAAAAATTCTGAAAGAAATTAAAACGAGAAAAAAAACTTAACCTTGACATGGACAAACTACAAAAGAAGAAGCTTACAGCTGGATCCAACAAACCTGGATAATAGAATACCTGGATATTTCAAACCAGAAAGTATGAGAAATGGGAAAATGATATTGTATCGGATAACTGCACCTGGTAGAAATCACAATTAAAACGAAAGTATCTTCCAAAAAGACTCACTACCAAAAATAGTATTTGCCATAACTACGAAAGTTACAAGGCTTTCGATCTCTGACACAACCCAAGCTGAACTTGTGGTGCGCTATGAACCGCGAACCGTTTCTTGATGCGTGCAGACCGGAACATGCAAAACAGCATGAAAGACGTTAAGAGTTTTTCGAAACTTCCTACGGACCGTTAACATTGTTATTTGGTTGTCTGAATTGCCTTTTCACGCCGTTCTTTATATATATTTATACATATCAGTGTTTGCCGGCGTACTGATTTGCGCAAACGCAAACGGAAATGCAAGCGCAAACAAAAACTTTGCCATAAATGGACCCCATATTAAAGCAATGCTACCAAAATTAACAAAAATCGTCAATAATTTTGAACCAACTCTTGTACGTAGATTACCTTAAAGATTTTAGCAAGATCCCCCAAAAGAATGGGAAATCCTCACGCAAATTGTCAGAATCTCCTGTCATGACATAAGAATGGAATTTGGCAGTGGTAATATGCAATTCTGCTAACGAATAAAAGGAAGAAAAAAAAACACGGAGGAAATTGACGACCCAATGAGGAAATAATCAAAACATTCAACGGCAAGGACACTTACAAATAACGGGGCATTTTGGAAGTAGAAGCGATCAGGATAATGGATAAATAAAATACACAGAATAACAAGAAACATTTTAGAGATCAAACCCTGTAGCAAAAAAGATAAAAGGAATAAATACCTCAGCAGTTTCAATTATAATACAAACCTTTGTAAATTTGGATAAATGAAGAACTCAAAAGCTTGTACGACAAACGCAAGAAAGCAGATGGCAATAAGTCGCTATATCTAAGAGACTATGTCGACAGGCTATATATTAAAAGAAATGACAAAGAAGAACATTAATCAGCAACAAGGGATTGCATCAACCCTGCAAACAAAGAATTATATAAGAGTATAGAACAAGGGAAGATAACTCACAACAACCAAAATCAACACAAAAACAAAACGAAAAATGAACAGAAATCGAAGAAAAACAACAGCAAAAGCTAATAATACAAATGTGAAGAAAAACAATTACCGTATTTGCTGGACTATTGAATACGGATTTTAAAAAAGAATGCAGCAAAACTTAACCCTACGTCCAATAGGATCAGGCATGAGATGGACATGAAGACCGCGAAAAAAAGTGGATTCCATCAGGATTTTGTGCACGCATACAACTTAACTCTGAAACTAGGACACCTGGAAGTGAACAAACATATCAATAAAAATATCCCTGAGAAAATCGCCAAGGAATAAATGCACAATATTTTCCAGTTTGTTATGTAAAAATACCAGATTTACAGAAATATTTGCTTTGGTATATTGCGGCTTGCTTTGTGTGTGTGTGTTTTGTTGATACAAGTCTTGCAATTTGCTTTTCTGCATGTATGATATGAGACTTCATTTAACAAGTGCCATATTTCTCGGGGTGGGGGGATTGCTTATTACAATATGTACCAGTGTTCATTGATATCAATAGATTTCTTTATAGCTATTATTTATTGTATGTGCAGATGTTACTCCCTGAAAAACAAAAAATGTTCAATAAATGCATGATAAATGAACTAAAATTCTTCTTTTTCAAAAAATATCCTGGTAATTAAATCTTGCCTCACTTCTATTAAATTAAGCGCCAGTAATATAATTTGTGCTACTATTGTCTCTTCGTGGTTAGTGAGAATGTCACATAAAGGTAAGGCTATATGTTTGATTTTTTTTTGTGTGTGTGTGATGTGTGTATTGTTTTCCCTAAATATTCTATACCAAAATCTGGGTGCGTCCAATGCGTGGGTGTGTCCTGTAGGTCGGCAAATACGGTATATCTGCACTCCAGCAAATGAATCAAAGAAATGACAGTGGCTATTTAGAAGAGGCTCCTCCCCACCCCTATCCTTCTGGTGATAGTTTACACTGATGCCTTCTTTCTTTCCCTATATATCTAAACTTTACAGTATTATTTTGAAAAGGGGAAAATTGCACTGAATTGTGTTGGAAAATTTTTTAAGTTTTCATCTGAAATCAAGAAATTATGAACTTTAATCAAAGAGGTTACAATATATTGAAACTCACAAAAAGTCACCAAAGTCAAACTATATAGAAAATCACACTATCTATCTATCTATCTATCTATCTATCTATCTATCTCTCTCTCTCTCTCTCTCTCTCTCTATATATATATATATATATATATATATATATATGTGTGTGTGTGTGTGAGTATCAGTTTCAACTAATGCCAGGAGAAAAGTGATTAAAGTGAATACCTGTGTTACTCTTATTGTGAGGCTAATGGTAATATTAGCCATTTCTTTATAAGGAAACATTCGATATTCATTGACGGAGCACTCAGTATTGCTGTCGGTTAAAAATTTTAAACTCGTTCTCTTAAAACAACTTTCAAGAAAATAGATTTCTCAAGTCCAGTATCTGTTATCGCTCTTTCCAGTACTGATTGGGGTTTCCTTCCTAATCTTTTATTTGAAGTAGTGTAGCATGACATCTTTATTATGTCATTATTTTCTCTTCAAGATACATGTGATATACATTTTAGTTGTTGCTGCTGTTGGTAGTCCTCAAGTGACGTGGTTTCTATAATCTGTTACCGTTGTTCGTTTATGATTGTGTGGCGCCATTCCACAAGGTTCGAAGAAGGATGATCTTTGTGAAGATCCACAGGCTTCATTCGGTCAAATCTATTTTTAACCATTGATCTTGGAAAACGGCTGAAATATTTTTGAACGGATTTGCTGGCATACATAACATTCACAAAAAATCGACGAGGCTATTTAAGAAAAGGACCCTAGTTTTTATATTAATGATTTGGTTTTGTAGCAATTTGCTGTGTTGGGTAAAGATAACCCTAGCGCAGCTTATTCTATGTTCAATTTATGTTCTTATTTCGTATAATAAGTTTTTTTTGTTTTTTTTTAATAGTTGTTCAAAACAAGGTTCTAAGTAAATAAATAAAACACTGAAAAACAGCAAATGCCGACTGTGTGTAAATAAACCTAAAATAAACAACTAATAAGTGAATGTAACAAATTTGCTCAGGAAAAGTACAAAAATAGAAATGGGGAGTTGATTTATTGAGAATCGTACAAGTGGCTCTATTTTGATCATACAGACCGATGATACATATAGAGAATAGAATATAGAGAGTAGAATATAGAGTAGAATATAGAGAGTAGAATATAGAGTAGAATATAGAAAGTATAAAATAGAGAGTAGAATATAGAGTATAATATAGAGATTATAAAATAGAGAGTAGAATACAGAGAGTAGAATATAGAGTAGAATATAGAGAGTAGAATATAGAGAGTAGAATATAGAGTAGAATATAGAAAGTATAATATAGAGAGTAGAATATAGACTATAATATAGAGATTATAAAATAGAGAGTAGAATAGAGAGAGAGAATATAGCGAGTAGAATATAGAGTAAAATATAGAGTGTATAATATAGAGAGTAGAATATAGAGAGTAGAATATAGAGAGTAGAATTTCTAATAAAGAATTAAGCACTCAAATCCTCTGAGACTTTGAGATTCAAATGGCTCATTCGATCAAGGCTAGAAAACTGAATCTGGAAAAAAAAAAAAAAAATAGAAAGGAAACAGAAATTCTGCCAGATAATGGATATTGATTTTGTTATGTAACATATGATAACAATAAGAGACTAAATTTTTAACGCGTAAAATAATTGGTTATTTACTTCTGGACTTCGTCGGTCGTGTGATTTCGGCAAACCTCAAACCATCGATTTTCTCGAGGGGATGTTAGGGATTCTTCCTTCCCCTTTCCGGACTGGGCATCTATATAACTTCCTGTGACCCAATTGTCCTGGCTTCCAGTTTTTTATCGATGCAGACACCACCATCCTTTGAGGCACGATTCTTTACTGGGTGACTATGAGCTTACATTTTAGGCCAACTTTCCGAGGAATTTAGTTCTTTTAATGGTCTGATGTGACACCGAGTACAAATCTGACGTTGGTATCTCTTAGGATGGGCCAAGTAGATATTGGGATCACCATACATCAACTCTTTTAAAAGCTTCTTGACAGACATTAAATTCGATTTAAACCTCCGATATTTCCTCACTTGAATCACATGATACACGATTCCGACAGACCACTGATTGAATCTGAAAGAAAATAACAAGAATTTCCACCATGTTTAAAGAACTGAGGATTTAGAGAAATACGACATTGGTTTGATTTGTTTAATGGCATATCAACTTATGGTACTTTTAATGTTTAATGGCATATCAACTTATGGTTCTTTTAATGATGAAACTTAATTTCCTTGCGATCTTTGGTAACCTTCTTTTTTACTATCAAAATCTATTGCTCATATTGTTATGAGAATGTATTTTTATACTTTTATAGTGTTTTTATTCCAGTTTGGGTGTTTACTATTTGCCCATAGCTGGGACCCTAACAGGTGCTACAACACCTGGTCAGGTTGGATCTGGAAGTAACAACAATTAAGAGCGGGGTTACACGCTCCTTAAAACCTCTCGTTGCTTTGATGCCGGATGTAATTTATCGTCATACCGAGGACGAATACACTGCTAACGGGGAAGAGTTCAAAATAAAGAGTCGGAATAATACAGACAATGGCATTAATGAAAGCAGCTTGAATACTGAGAAGAGTGTGGTTTGGGGGATACCTGCTGTCTCTTTATCCTCAGAGTAAACAACAAATTACTGATGGTGAGAAAACGCAAATAGGGAACGATAAAAAGAATCAACATCAAACATTTTGAAGAAAACCCGAACTAAAATTATCCATGAAGCCTGAGTATTTTTTAAAGATCTTCCAGAATAATATTTTAAGATTTTTTTTTTTTTGAACTCTTTGATAGTTTTAGGGAAAAAATTCTTACAATTTATGGAATTCGATTTGATCAACTTTTTTTTTTCTTTTCTTCAGATGTCTCAAAATAAAGACATAAGACCTTTAAATCGTATCCAACTTGTTTATACTCGGATAATATATTATAATGACAAAATCATACTTTTTCACAAGTATGTTTAACAATACAATTAGCAATATTTGAAGAACATACGAATGGGAGTTGGATCTTTGTTCGTATTAGCCAATTTTGGCACAGAACCAAGATTGATTGAACTCAGGACAATTGACTTGCAAGTTTGGCTTCTCGAAGAGCGGCCATCTCGTCGATGAGTATTTCCCAGACCATTAGTAAATGAATTTGACTCTAACAAGGTGCTCTGTACTTTCGGCTTTGTGTCCAAACTCAGATTAGTACATAATTTTGCATCACGTTGTGGTGCAATGGTCAACAAACTGGACTTGTATATCATTAGACTTGAGTTCGAGCTTCTCTGTTTCCTCAATAATCGTGACCTTGTACGCAAACGATACTGTTCAGTCATAAGTAATTTTCGTTATGGGCAAGCAATTGTAATGATGAATTTATCAACCGAAATAACTGTTCTTTAAATATAACCATTCATGAAAAGAAGTTACGCATTACAGTGTTCAACGCAAAAACCCCCCAAAAAGCAGTGGATTAGCAAGGACAAATCTACACAACTGAGTTCCATAGAAGAAAGATATTGTTGTACTAATGATGGCGCCGTCAATGTTCAATGTTCCTCAAGCATAATGAATCATTTAAATCTACATTAATAGGTTCAATAGCAACAATGTAATTGGAAAAGCAATTCTGCGCTCATCGATAACTAAAATGTTCCCCTCTATTTGAGCATCATTGTAAAAGAAAAAAATATAAAAAAAGAAAAAAAAAGATTTAAGGGTTCGTCGAAACGTTTATCAAAACCTGTGGAATTTTAGTAAAAAGGTATCGAAGAAATGCCTGATAAGTGACAGTAAGTTGTTGCAAATAATGGTGAATATACAACGTAATAATATGTAATTGTACAGGGTATCCCCCAACAAAAATTGCCAAAAGGCCGCATATAGCAAGAATAACACAGAAAAATATTTTGAAATTTGGTTGGTTTGTATTATCCAACCTGTTATATTCTACTGACCTTGCACCAACCGAGTATTACCATTTTTCGATCGCTGCAATGACGGAAAAAAAAACTTTCTCGAATTAAAACCAGTTTCAAGAAAAAAAAACAACAAAAAAAAAACGCTTCAGCGTGGGGTTAACGATCGATCCTAATTAACCATTATAACTGAGTAGTAAGTTCTTTCCTCAGTGGGTGTCCTATATGTTTGGTCTTGTGCCAAGTTAAGCTAAGATTACTAAACAACATATACTTATCTGGCGAAAAAGTTAACACCTCCTGAGTAAAAATAAATACCGTAGGGTCAAATGCAAGGATTTCATTCTTACCAAGTATTACCTTTCCTATTGTATTTAAAAGCAAGGCACCTGCTCAATCTCTGAAATCTGATGAATCTCATTAGGGAATTTCCAAAGGAGATGGAGCATTTCTTTTTTCTGTAACCACTCGGATGGGGCTGCATGTCAAATTTGACCTACTGAGGAAGCAGTTAAATAGCTTGACTTAGCATCATTACTATATATATATATATATATATATATATGTCGGAATTCAAAATGGCTACAAGTGAAAGAAAAGAAGGAAAAGAGAAAAGGTTAAGGAGTGAGCGTAATCTGAAAAGACAATAAAAAAGGACAAATAACCACGAGATTCTACACATAAGCACACAGGCGCAGACAGGCACATAGACACGCGCGTGCGAACGCTCACACACACATACATTATGAAAAAAAACTTACACCAATGAAAAGTGTATATAAAACAGAAAAATCGATAAGTATAAGAGTCAACCCTGACGAGTGGACGGAGTGATTCCCGGAGAGTACGTCTACAAAACTCTAGAGTTTGGGAGGCTGAAGGCAATTTAAATCAGCTAAATGATAAACCTTTACTTGCATTAATTCTTTTATATATATATATATATATATATATATATATATATATATATATATATATATATATTACATATAAATGAATTTCAATTGTACACCATTTAGATGGCCATTTCGCTCCCCGAGAAATTTTTCCTATTTGAACAAAAGTTAACATTTTAAATATAGGTCAAGAGTTAACATTTTAAATATAGGTCAATAGCAGCATCGTAATTAAGTTTGTTCGAAAAGCGATTCAACCATTTTTAACTTCTGTCTAGACTAGTATGTATATCTCGTCATCCTGTTTCCACCCTCTTTCTTGTATCCCCCTCACTACTTTGGTTTTTCCTTCCCCCTTTTTTCTATTTCTCTCTTAAATGCCTTTTCCTTCATCTGCAGTTTTTTTTTCTCTTTTTCCTATCACTTAATTAAAAAAAAAAAAAAAAAAAAAAAAAACGTTACGATTCATTTTTATTAAAAGCTTTGGCATTGACAAGCTCCAGGAAATTTCTTGAGGAGCAAAATGGCCATCTAAATGGTGTGCAATTGAATTTCATTTATATGTAATTAATTTATATGCTCTGTAATAAATACATTGAACACTTTTGTGGATCAGTTTTAATATTTTATATTATTAGGATTCACTTGGATTACTTTTACCCACAGATTTTTACCCATATATATATATATATATATATATATATATATATATATATATATATATATATATATATATTGTGTTGAGTAATAAGTCATGAGCGTTTTTTTTTTCAAATTATAATACGCCTTGGCAAAATGTTTTATGTTATTTGAAAGAGAATCTTTACATGATTTTGATTTTTTCATTTTATTGATTTTTGTGTATTTTCAGATCATTAAAATGGAATATCAAGTGGACAAAACTGGGCATTTTCGACACCATTTGCTTTGCCGCCGAAGCTTCTCGTAAGATTTGTGCTGTGTTGTGTATGAAGAAGGAACAATGCCTCAAAGTACCGCCCGCCGTTGGTTTCCGCGTTTCAGAAATGGGAAATTTTGACCTCGGGGACGGATCACACACCAGTCGACCAATTGAGTTTGATGGAGAGTGATTGAATCAGCTTCTTCGTAAAAACTCACGTCAAACGACCAGAAATGCTGGAGCAGATGGATTATGATAAAAACCTGTGGTGAATCAGCTTCACTCAATGGGGAAGGTTCAGATACTTAAGTGCCACATACTTTGAGCGAAAACAACAAAAATCAACGCCCTATAATCGCTGCCTGTTTGATCGCTCGACATCGCTCAACACATCGTTACAAACAGCGTTTTCTTTACGGCATTGTCACTGGCGATAAAAAAAATGGTGCCTTCGCGTCAATATGAAGCAGTGAAAAGAATGGCTTAACCTCCAGAAAACAAGCGACACCGCGAGCAAAACAAGACCGTCGTCTTTGAAAGAGCCTGTTTTGTGTATGGTGGAACTGGGAAGGCATAATTCATTGCCAACTGCCTGAGAGCAAGCAATCACTGAATGTGGAGTTCTACGTTCAATAACTGCACCGACTCAACGAAGCAATTCAGCAAAAAAATTCGAATAAGCGAAATGGCGTTCTTCTGCAACACGACAACGGCCGTTCTCACATCGCCAAAATGATGAAAGCCGCGATTCAAGAACTCAAATAAGAGGTGCTCCCTCATCTTCCACACTCTCCAGATTTGGTGCCGTCAAATTTTCATCTCTTTCGATCGCATTGCATGGTGTATCGTTAAATAATGACGTAGAATTGAGGGCTTGATTGGTCAAATTCTTTGAGTTAAAGCCGGCAGATTTCTATCGCCGTAGCACTGAAAAACTTATTGAACGATGGGAAGGAAGTCGTATACAACAATGAAAAGTATATTACTGATTAACTTGTTGAATTTTTTTATTTAAAATAAATTTGAAAAAATAAAAATATTAGATTAGATTACTCTAAGAATTATCCCTCAACCCAATATATATGCATACCTGTATAAAAATATAAATACATATCAGTATTTATATATACTCGTATACACCCGTGTGTATAAGAGCCCTTTTTCCTCTTTTTTATCTATATATAGTTTTTGATGTGTGTTGCTTTTCTGATATTATGAGTTGCACCTAGATGCTTGGTTTGTTTGCTTACACATGCACAACCTGCATACACGCACATATTCACAATACATATGCACATACGCACATATACACATATATACATATATATATATACATATTAGAGCTGTTGGGGTTTATGGAATTTAAAGCCAGCCGACTCCAAGTAAGTCTCTGTTCTTCTCTCCGACAACTTGTATACCTGTCTCTATTTCTGAGATGAGGTATTATGTACACTATTTACATTGTTCGGACTATTGTCCTCATCTTTGTCGCCATATTTGAAAAAATAAAAATTGTACGCTCCGGTCTTCTTCAGGTGGTTGGAATGTCCAACTGAACACTTTATTCCGTTCACTGGAGTAGGCTGTTCTAGTTCTACGTGTCATGTTTAATGGATGTCAGTTATCAGTTATCTCCTGTTAATTTCCCTCTGAAAGTCTCCACTGCCTTAACCGGGTATTGAACTCACACTCTTTGGGTCCTGTCACTGGATGTAACTAACGCGTTTATCCATGAGGACATTTGTGTATGAATTTCTGGGTATTATAAACCTAATGTCTTCAACAACCATTTTTTACCAGTGCTCATATTGCAATGTTTGCTGTTATCTTTGCATGTTTTTTACCAGAGCTCATATTGTAATTTTTGCTG
Organism: Acanthosepion pharaonis; assembly: GCA_903632075.3. Classification (NCBI taxonomy): domain Eukaryota; kingdom Metazoa; phylum Mollusca; class Cephalopoda; order Sepiida; family Sepiidae; genus Acanthosepion; species Acanthosepion pharaonis. The sequence continues at coordinate 691,956 of CAHIKZ030002269.1, forward strand.
TTATTATCGCTTTTCTCTGGCGCTTATTACTGGTTCCTATATTGTATGCATTTCTATGCTTGGTCGGCTCAGGAGATTTTTGTGGCCTAGCATATGTGCTGATTCCTTAAGTTTACGAATTTTCCAATGGTGTTCTTTGTCTTGTATTCCACTGTAATGTGCTCTTATTGTTTTTGAGGTGATCGGTGAAATAACGAATGGCCCTGGGCTTAGAATCACAGTTGAGGAGTGTATGATTAACGCACTCTCAATGCATTTTCTTTTAAGTGAATTCTGTTCTGTCCAGATCAGACTGGGATTTTTAAAATCAAGACTGTGCTCAAATGTATTGCGGTGAGCTAACAGTGTGGGCACCCATTCTTTGGCGGTCATTTCCAGCCGGATAATCACAATTTAGAAATAGTGGAAGATTGGTTCATGGAATACAGCAATGGGTGTTTTTTTGTTTTTTTTTTTTGCGTTGAAGTGGCCTCCATAGTCAGCGGATCTCAAAACACATGGAGAAACTTTGGGATTTGGTGGAAAGGATCATTCGAATATTGAGTGCTCATCCAACTCATCTAAATGAATTGAAGAATGCCGTAATAGCAGCATGAATCCAAATTCTAAAAGGGTGCTTCCAGAACATTGTTGAAGTAGACTTGAGGTTGTCTGAAAGACAAAATGGTGTCCAACTCGGTATTAGAAGATTACACACGTGATCGGTGAGGTATAGAAATCAATGTATATGCTTGACAATGCTTATTGTATTAATCCATGTAAGAAGCTCGCCACGATAATAATGCGGCTTATTTTATTATGTTGGCCTACGATGCCAAAAACGGATATTGTGTTAGGATAGTAGAGGTTGAACAGTCCAACTTACGACACGTCATTTTTTGTTTTATTACAAATGGCAGCTGGCAAAATGGCGTATGACATGAAAGTGCGTTCGAAATTGATGTTTCTCACTGAATTTCTCCATATGGAAAAATGCGCACATTAACATTCATCGACACGAACTGAACTTTTACAGAGACCAAATAGTAGATATGATCACGGTTAGGCGGAATACTTGTTCATTGCTGGCAAAAATGCACATCCAATGGTGGTGACTATGTGAAACAATTTGGGTTTGTGGACGAAAACTTGCTCTTCCAATAGTTTTAGTGTTTACCCCGGCATCTACTGTAGTTTCTATAGAAATACATAGAATTATTTTCGGGTGTTCCCTCATATAATGTAAATGGTAATATTTGCATGCGTTAAATAAACATATACAGTGGAACCTCGGTTCACGAATTTAATTCGTTTCTGAAGGCCGTTCGTACCTCGAAACGTTCGTAAACCGAAATGATTTTTCCAATAGGAATCAATGTAGAGAAAAAAGTCACAGTACAATAAAATTGGAAAAGAAAATCACTCCACAACACACGAATATATAGAACACGTTCGGGTTAACTCGGTTCGGTAATGTTGTTCGAGAACCGAAATTTTGTTCGATAACCGAGGCATATTCAAATGGAATTTTCTGTTCGAAAACCGATTTGTTCGAGAACCGAGGTTCCTCTGTATACAGATGTGTAAATATTCTCAGATAGAGCGCATCTGTAGAAGAGACAAAATGAATAAAAAGAGACAGGAAGATAAAAAAAAAAATATACTTAGCCGACGCGTTTCGTCCTCTGATTGCCTTGATAAAATTCCTCAGAAGACGAAACGGGTCGGCTAAGTATAATTTTTCATCTTGTCTCTTTGTATTCATATACAGAGATATAAAAGATTTTAGAATAAAAAAAAAACTATTAACGCCAAATTTATCGCTATATTGTGTAGAACATGACATGCAATACATACATGTACGTCTTCCGTTGAATTATATATATATATATATATATATATATATATATATATATATATATATACGTGGATGTATGTGTTTGTGTGCGTCTATCTGTCTAAACAGAGAGAATATATGTCTGTACGAATGTATGTATTTTGCATATTTATTCACTTTTACAACCAATATTTGTTTATCATGTATATTTTTCATTAGTTTTCTTTCGTACATTCTGTGAGTATATATGTATGTGTGTGTATGTGTATGTGCATGTGTGTGTGTGTGTGTGTGTGTGTGTGTGTTTAAGCTCGTCTTTTCTGATACAATACTGATTCAAAAGGCTGGCTTGAATCGTAGCCAGTGCTCCATGAAGCCCTTATAAGCGTAACTAACAAAATGGCCGGGGTGATTCAGTGCGAGTCTGTTGTTTTGAAGATGCACTCAATGACCGCTTCTAAAAAAAAAATTAGGTTTTGTTTATTTGTTTTCACTTGATTTGATTCTTCCACTCTCTATTTCTTCTACGTTATCTTCCACCCTGTATCTCTCCTTTCCATGATTTCTCCCTTATCTATTCTTTCTTTTTCTTTCTTTTCCTCCATTTTCCGATGTCCCTAGATTTCATCTTTTTTCTCGTTCACGTTTCCTTTTTTTATCTTGCTATATTTTAGTCTCTCTCTTCCCCATTCTTATTGCTTTCCTTTTTTTTCTCTCTCCCTCTCTGGGTTATACTCTCTACCTTTCCATCTTTTCTCTGTCGTTTTTTTATTGTTTCGATCTTTCATACTTCTCTTTCTATCATTTTTTTTGTTCATTCTTTCTTTCGTTTGCTCTTTTTTTATTTCTCTCTTTCCACTCTTTCTGTGTTTCTTTGCTGTTTTTCTGTTGCTATTTTTAAAACTTCTCCTTTCCTTCTTTCCTTCTGTGTATTGTATTTCTTCTCATTCATTTTTCTTTTCTTTCTTTCTATTCTTGTCTTTGATTCTGATCTCAGTTTAGAAATTCCATGCAATTTTTACTCTCTCTCTCTCTTTTTCTCTCTAAACTTTTCTCTCCTTCTGACTCATTTACTCGCTAACACATTGAATCAATCTTTATCTTTTTTTCTATCTCTTTCTTTCTTTTGTTTTATTGTTGGAATTAATGCCACAGCCAATTCCCAAGTCTGTATGAAAAACGTCGGGTGTTTATTCGGCATCGGCCAATCTATTCGCATGAATATTTTTGATGTTCGACAGCATAGTCTTCGACAGATCAGTGTGATCATTGCAATGGCGGCATTTGTGTCCAACGGTGAAGAAGTTTAATCAAAAGATGGAAATCGAACGTCAGTGATGAAGATGAACGTACAGACGACGTTTTTCTATTTGATCCCACCTGTCCAAGTGACTCTTCTATGTCATATTTCTTTCATATTGGCTTCTTTACTTTCAACTTCACACCTCCCATATATATTTTTTCCTCCTGTTTTCTTTCCTCTACTCCCATATTGTCATTTCCTTTTGTCACAGCACACACACACACACATATATATATATATGTGTGTATGTGTGTGTGTGTGTATGTGTGTGTGTGTGCGCGTATATATATATATATATATATATATACTCTTCACCGATATCTTTCGTCATGATTCTCGTAATATTCGCTATTCATCTCACTACTTTTTCATTCTCACTGAAGTCAGTGATGAAGATTCACATTACATGGAAGCACATAAAAAAGCTCAATATTGGAGTCTCTCTCTCTCTCTCTCTCTCTCTCTCTCTATATATATATATATATATATATATATATATATATATATATATATATATATATATATATATAAAAGAAAGAGGTTATAGTGGTTCCAACGAGAGAAAAAAGTGTGTATATTAAAAGAAGAGAAGAGAGGTGCCGCAAACATTTTGGTTGTAATGTGGATTTTTTTTTTAAATATTATGTTTTATTTTCCATAATTTTACTACACGTATTTCTGGTCTCGCGCCCGTCTTCAGGTAAAAGGCGGAGATTTCCACATATTATTAAAAATAATTAATTTTTTTCCTTATGTTTTTCAATGTTAAATATTCTCGATATGAGACATTCTCTGTTTTTGTGTTAGTAATCCGAATGTCTTCTTCACTGCCAATTCAAGAAAGACATATATATATTATGCTAACGTTCAACAAATAATGGGTGTTCCAATAACTTGGGCCGATTTTAAATGTGAATTAAGTTTAAGCGTCTAATGATTTTTTTTCTTTTTCTTTCAGATTTAATTTAACAAATTAAGTCTTTGGCAGTTTCAACCATGGAAAGATTAACAATCGTCTTAAAGTTATCAAAGCCTATTACGAAAAGGACGTGCAAACAGAAATGCATTTTTGGTCAACATAATCGACCAATCGAGAATGCAATTGGAGATGATGTAACGTTGTTGGGGAGAGGTTCAATTGCTGCACCCGTTGACGAATAGAGGGGTCTGGATTTTCGGTCACATTCTCGTGCACTGCAGCAATGTTTTCAGCTGAACGGCCTAAACGAGCGCGCAATGGTGTTTTCAAATCTGTCACCGACCCAGTTTGTTTGAAATTACAAACAATTTTTCCTATTGCGCTCTTGAAACTTTAACACGTTGCTTGATTGTTAATCTGGAAAGGTTGAAATTGCCAAACACTTAAGTTGTTAAATCTGAAAGAAAAAGAAAAAAAAAATCATTAGACGCTTAAACTTAATACACATTCAAAATCGGTCCAAGTTATTGGAACATCCTTTACAATACTCGAGCGCCACTCAAGGTAGAGAATTAAATTGAAAAGACGGTGCTATGAAGTGAAATTTATAAGGATAATTTCATCCAATACAGTGTTCGAGAGAAGGTTACTGTTAAAATCGATACGATGAATGAAGTATGTGATAGGAGGTGGTAGGAAATGAAAACTATAAGAGTAAGGAGGATAGATTACAATTGACTCTTGACATTTCAGTTGTAGATTGTAAGGTTCCAAAAATCGTACGTACGTTTAAATCGTACGATTAAATAATGACTTTACATACAAATGTATATCTATAAAAATATATATACATACATGCAAGGATCATATATATATATATATATATATATATATATATATATATATATATATATATATATATATATATATGTAGTAATTTAATAGTAATATGAAAGATATGATATAAATACACACACATACATACATACATAAATATATATATGGTTTCCATTCTAGCTAGAGGCAACCGGACGTCTAGCCACATTGATGAGCTGTGATACAGTGAAACAGTCTGTTATTTCGGTTGAGCTCTCTGGGGAGGAAGTGTGAGTTTGTAAAGAACGACTATTACTGCTAATAATGCAAGATTCTTCGGTAAAGCAAATCGAGTTCTCTCAGTCACTGTGTGTTTATCTAAAAAAAAAAAAATAAAAATAAACACGCTTAAATTCACCTTCATCCCTGCCGTGCGCCAGTTCAGCCAGGTTTCGATCCTAGCTAGAGGCAACCGGATGTCTAGCAACACTGATGTGTGTGTAGATGACAATATCTATCTATCTATCTAGCTAGCTAGCTAGTTATATATATATATATATATATATATATATATATATATATATATAAGGTACAGTGGAGTAAAGGATAGTGGCTCGGATTTAGCAATCGGAGACGTTCGAATTCCAGTCGAATACCCTTGGGATAAGTTGAATCCTCTTCTCCCTGGGACTATAGAACACACAGAATGCACCCCTATAGCCTTGATGGCAACTAGTCTAGAAGAACAAATCTAAATTCAAAACCTGCAGAGGATGCACCAGGTCTCTGTATTCGGCTCTTTAAAAGGTGTAGTTGGTTTGCAAAACGCCTTCACCACTATAATCTAGTCATATGTGGAGTGTCTGGCTGTTGCTTGACACTGATCCGTCGAAAACGATTGAAAGTCCATATATATATATATATATATATATATATATATATATATATATATATATATATATATATATATGACAAAAAGGTTAAACTTGAGTGGGTAAGCGAATGATAAAATCGGTATTGACGCGTTTCATTCCGAGAAGGAACTTCTTCAGACTAATACTGATTTTATTGATGGAGGTGTTCGTTACAAGTTTACATTGGAATCTCAAATATACAGAAACACTGAAAATATTGGAACGCTCAAATGTTTAATTTTCTTTTTAAATTCAGCCTTTCAAAACTTTCACCGTTCCCAACCAGCGCATCATTATAATCAACGTCTTCATACCCTCCCCCTCTCCTCCATAGGGTTATAAAATTACGTTAAGAAAAACATTATTCCGAAGAAGTCCTAAAAGACGAAACGCGTCACGCAAAGTGTTGAAAGGCTGAATTTTAAAAAAATTTGAACATTTCAGCGTTCCAACATTTTCAGTGTTTCTGTGTCTTTGAGATTCCGATGTAAACCTGTGACGAACACCTCCATCAATAAAAGGAGTATTAGTCTGAAAAAGTTCCTTCTCGGAATGAAACGCGTCAATACCGATTTTGTCATTCGCTTACCCACTCAAGTTTACCATTTTGTCATTTGCTTACTCAAATTATATATATATATATATGGACTCTCCCGTCGTTTTTCCCCCCACTTTGTCATCTATATAATAAATGTGAATGTCAGTGTCTCACTCTGTCGCACTTTTTGAACTTTACTACCATATCATACGTTTTTGCAATCAGGCCGGCTTTGTGAATAAATTAAAAACATTTCGGCTCGGATCCAGACCCACAAATCTGAAATTTTGGATTCCCAAATTTTCATAACTGCGATTATTTTTGTCGATTTATTTATGAGAATTTTTGCGACGAATTTTTTTTTTTTTTTATAATTTGGAAATAATTTTTTTTTTATAATTTGGAAATAAATTTGGGAATAATCAAAATTAATTGCGAAATCCAGTGAAAGTTACCAATGAGATAAAAATAATTGTACGGAAGTGTAAGGAGGTACGTACATCAAATTGCCTTTAAATTAAGTGGCGGCAGAAGAATTATCGTTGAACTTTTAAAAGGTAGGCCTAAATATTAATGCAATGCTTAAAGGCAGCGATCAATTTTGAGTTCTTCTGTAGTTTATTGTTGCCTATCACATCTACACCATCCTACCTATTGTGATGAATGCTCAATCAAGATCCATCCACAGGGGCTAGCTCAAATGTGGCTTGATAATGTGATTTTTAAGCTAGTATATATATATATATATATATATATATATATATATATATGGAAAGAGAGAGAGAGAGAAACAGAGATAGATAGATAGATAGATAGATAGATAGATAGATAGATAGATAGAGTAAGACACTTGCGCACAGGTAGTCTTCGATGTATGAGAGTCAGTTAAAAATTTAGCACCTAGAACTGAACAGCCAGACTACCCACGCATAATTTGATTGTGGTGAAGACTTTTGTAGAATTATCCACACTAGACTGGTTGCCAATTAAGGCCTAGTCTGCCTAACTATTTAACCCCTAGATGAGAACGGGGAGAGAAGATTTTGTAAAATGAATTATATATATATATATATATATATATATATATATATATATATAACTGGACATTGAAGTCACCACCCAACTGTGAAAGTCTGTTTCATGCTTAAACGCAATCGTCAGGCCGTGTGCTTTGTGTTTTTGGCACGACTATTTATGTATGCTTATGTATTGTGGGGAAGTCCATTGTATTATTCTAACGGCTATTGTCAGGGCGTTAACGATTATGTCTCAAATTATTCCAGGGGCTATTGAGTGGAAATAATTGTGGATCAGAATGCAGCTTTGTGGCTATTTTATAGTGTTGTTTGTTAACTTTATTATTGATTACGTTGTTATTTGTTGGTCATTGTTATTATTAGGTTTGATAGTGTACATTCGTAGTTTGTTAATTTGTTTATTAACAATATTGTCGCCAGTGGGCGTCGACATCAATGGCCACTTTAATATTTACATACGCTCTATCCCTGATATCGAAAAGTTTCTCATAAATATAGCATATCCTAAAACTACATTTTTATCACACACACACATATATATATATATATATATAGATAGATAGATAGATAGATAGATAGATAGATAGATAGATAGATAGATAGATACACTACAGTTCAAAAGTTTGGATACACACCCAGAATTGGCATGGGCTGAACTTGATAGAAGAGTGGGAAAAATGAAAAAGAGCTCTCAAAGTCATTGAAAAACGAATGGAATCAATTTATAAAACTTTGACAATCTTTTGCAACGAATGGTAAAAATTTGTGCTGCAGTAGTAAAGGCTAAAGGAGGATATTTTGACGAGAGCAAAATTTAATCATAAATTGTTTTTTTTTATTTTTGTCATAATAACATTTCTAATAAAAATCGTGTCTCACTTTTTTTTTTAACTATGTATAATAAATTTCTCTTAATTAGCGTAAAAACAACTATCTGGGGGGGGGGCATTTAAAAAAGTTACCAAGAGTTGACTCAAACTTTTAAACTGTAGTGTACTACACGCAAACACACTCACATACACACACACGCACACACACACACACATATATATATATAAGCAAGTGTAAATGGATATAAATCCGACAGAATGAAGAAATTTTGAAAAAACAAACAAAAATCCTTAAATGTAGTTAAATGAAAAAATGTCGACGTCTGACACATATATATATATATATATATATATATATATATATATATATATATATATATATATATAAACGTGTGTCCGTGCGTATTTGACAGAACACCTTTTAAGAAGATTGTAATGAGTTTTTCCTATTTTCTTATGGTTTCTGTTATTGGTGCTTTAAGATAAGAATGTATTTTTTCACCAAGTACTTTGCACCCCATTTGGCTGTCTTCTAGGAATACTTTTTTCAATCAGTTTAAGTCGTTCCTCGGCATCTTATTTTGATAACTTAATAGTTCTTGCAGCAGAAAACGCCAATAGAAATCCATAACTGTATGATGCAAAATTAGATAACAAATGTCCATCATGTTCAGCTTTGAAGGAGTTGGTGCGTTAGCTTTTCTGGCTTAAAGATTTTAGAAGCCCAAGAGGCGGCGCAGTATGGCCGGCCATCTATGGTGCCAACACTTGAAGTTTTTGGTAATGTTCATGACCTAATTTAGTCTGACCGAAGAATCTTATTCAAAATAAAAATACTGCGACACTAGAGAAATCCAGAGAACGGTGGATTTGGAATTCATTAATACTTGAATAATGCAGAAGTTATCAGACAAATGGATGCCGAAATGTTTGCATGTCGACCAGAAACGATGATGAGTGCGCGCCTTATTTTCAGTGGAGTAGAGAGTGTGAAGAAAGGACTATCAACTATAAGAAGGCAGAATATGTGGTTATTAGCCAGAAGAAAAAATGGTCAAGATGCGAATTATGAATTGGAGTTATCAAGATCAAACAAATAGAGAAGTGGGAAGTGTCTTTACAGGGGATGGAAAACGTGACACCGAAATCCGAAAGCCCATTGGTAGAGCAAAAGATGCCTTCCAAAACCTAAGCAAAGTACTAAGAAACAGTAAAAAGGCTTAAAATAGTCTTTATAAGACACGTGGCTGGGCGGTCTAAAACACGTCTATAGAAAAGTTGGTTTTCCCCTTGTAATGGTAATGCGAGTTCGATCCCTATCAAGTGATATATTTTTTATTTATTCAGTTAACTTTCAGTTGCTCAGGCTGGTAAACCTCAATTATATTATTAAAATAAAATGAAGCGATATCTCCTCAAACATGCGTCTTCATCCAATATTATGCTTATATAAATATATTTTCATATAATCTGTTAAATAATATTTCATTAAGAATTTTTTGTTCTATAATAATAAGCAAAATATAGCGCTCTAGATTTATCGGTCACGCAGCCTGATCTCTTCTTCTTACTGATGATGAATTTTGTTAGGAAACATTAATCGACGCCACTCAAAGCAGACATCGCAAGAGAATATATTATTAATTAATACAAAATAATTTTGAAAAAAAATTATTGGAGATGTTTTAATTGATCTAAATTCATTTTCAAATGCGTTTAACAGTAATTAAATAAAGAAACTGAAACACTATTTGGCCTACTTCGGGTGGTGGGTGCAGACAACGGTGCAAAGGGTCATATCAAGATTTACAATTCTTGATCTCTTTCCACGTGGATGATTCTCGTAATATAATCTCTTGCATTCCCTTTTTACATTATTCGGACTATTCGTTGTACGCTCCTGCCTTTTTGAAGAAGGCCGGAGCGTACAACGGTCGAAACATTGTAATAACTATGGTGACAAAGATGAGGACAATAGTCCGAATAATGTAAATAGTGTACATAATACCTCATCCCAGAAATATAGACAGATACTGCATTCCCTTTGTTACTGAAATCTACTTTAAGGACTAAAATATTTGACAATTTCGTAGTTCACGAATTCCGTTTGTAAATTGATTACTGATTTACTTGTTTTTTTTTATGAATTATCGACCCTTTGCTAGTTATATAAAGCTAGAAAATATTTTACGATTGCAAGGATTTGCTGTTGTTTTGTTTTATTTTCGAGATAATAATGAGTTGGTGATACAAGCCTTACTAATTAACCCATACCTGAGGTGGATTTATACCTTTCCCAAGATTTTACGCGTAAGTGCATGTAAAGAACACGACATAAATTAGAACTCGGCTCTCTGAATAAAAATCCAGAGTCATTATCCATTACACCACCCGCACATCCAATCTTGCAGCACCTGATATTCCCAAGCAGTCACTTATCTCGGTACTGATCAGACTCAACGTTGCTTAACATCGGTGATTGTACGGGAACCAGTGTTTCAACTTGATCCGGCCGTAAGCCTCTTAATTCTTGCCACAAGCGAACATCGTAAGTAAAATCGATACATTAATTTTATGCGAATACTCTTTAAAGAATGGAGAAACAAGTATCGAAATTATTAAAGAAAATCATATATATATATATATGTGTGTGTGTATGTATATATATATCACAACAGCAAGAGGTATTGTCATTTCAATTTAGAACTACAGAGATCAATTAGAAAAGATGCAACTCAATTCATAAGACGTTTGACACGTGAAAGTTTTTAGCTTCGATTTTTGAAACATGGTAATTCCTGTGTAGCGAAGGGTGAGTAGCGTTTAAAACTTATTTATTGGGAAAGAATGCTTGATGTTGTGGATAGAGCGTTTGGAAATATAAACAGTTCAGGCGAAACATGACAACCACGATACCGTGCTGATTCCTATGCTCCCTCTCTCTCTCTCTCTCTCTAATACACACATACACACATACTCACACACACACACACACACACACACACACACACACACACACACACACACACACACACACATATATATATATATATTCTTGTTTTAGATTTTCTTTTTCTTTCAGTTTGAAAGAAAATATATACGAGTGTGCTATGAAGTCTTCGGCTCGAGTTAAAAATACATGTTTCGACTAAAAAGTCATTGGCTCGACTAAAAAGTCTTCTGCTCGGCCAAAATTCATCGACTCCACTAAAAAGGCATCGGCTTAAATAAAAATGCTCGACTCCATTAAAACTTCATAGACTTGTCTAAAAAGTCATCGGCTTGTCTAAAAAGCCATTGGCTCGAGTAAAAAAATCATCGGCTCGTCTAAAATGTACACCTCGACAAAAAATTAAAAATAAAACGAATGTTTGGTCATTTAGTCAGATTTAGGAAAAATGTCGAGAACATTTTGTTTGTGTGTGTGTAAAATTGCCTCTGGAAAATTCTGGTTGAACAAAAATAGTAGATCAGATGGTAAACAATTTAACTAGTAATATATACATGTATGTATGTATGTATGTATGTATATATATATATATATATATATATATATATATATATATATATATATATATATATATATATATATATATATGTATGCGCGTGCGCGTTAGGATGATGTTTCCGATAAGAAGAACGGAAACAGGCGAAATGAAATAAAGGATAGAAAAGTGAATGAACGAGTATAGCTTAGAAAATAGGGAGAAAAGGGAAGAAGGATGTGAGCACGTCAGAAGAGAAGAGGAAGGAATGAAAAAAAAAGGAAAAAGAAAGAGAGAGACAAGTGAGGAAGTAACGAAGAATTAAAGGCAAATGTGTAAAGAAAGAAAAAGACGAAAGTGGGAAAAAGTTCGAGAGACAAAGTAAATGAAAAGAAAGAAAGAAAGAAAGAAAGAAAGAAATGACAGACGATAAAACAAAAGAAAGAAGGGCTGAGAAAAAGAAAAGGAAAAATTGAAGAGAAAGAAAGAAATATTTTTTGAGAAAGAAAGAAGGAAAGAAACAAATAAACAAATGGTGAGAAAAAAAAAGAAAAGAACAGGTTGGAAAGAAAGAAATGATTTTTAAGAAAGAAAGAAAGAAAGAAAGAAAGAAAGAAAGAAAGAAAGAAAGATATGCTAAAAAGAAAGGAAGGAGAAATATATAAGAAAGAAATTGTTAGAACGTTAGAAAAGAAAAGAAAAGAAAAACGGATGAGAAAGAAAGAAATAGCTTTTTAGAAAGAAAGAAAGAAAGAAAGAAAGAAAGAAAGAAAGAAAGAAAGAAAGGAAGATGTAACTCAAAACTCCGCAAAAGAAAAAAGAAAAAATGCAAAACAAAAACGCAAAGGTATATCTGCCAAATCCAGGTGTTCCATCGCCTCAGGCCACAAGAGTTATCAATGTCAATTTTCGGTCGAGAGTAAAAGCAGGCTAAAAGCAGACAACTTAATATTTATAAAGTCAACGAACCCCGAGGCTAAGGTCGGCACATTTTCTTCTCTTTGTTGCGATCGTGAATACTGATCACTCGACAAAGATATTAAGAAAACATATACACGAAATATGACACCTAATTATGTGTGCATATCAGGTGAGATTTTTTTTTTTTTTGTATTTAATCAACAGTCGTGTCTGACATTGTTTTGGCATTATTTAAAGTGGGATTCCTGATATTTAAGTAAATTCACGATTGCGAAATTACAAATTGAGATGCTGCAATGTCTTATAAGACTCCTTTTTCTCTTCTGAATACGAGAGTAGTCTTAGAATTAACCACTTAACATCTGATGGGGTACCTGACAAGTCGTTTCACTTTAACAGTGAATCGGGTAGTTATTGAAGACAGTTCGTGGATTGTGATGAGGACAGTGAAAATAATGATTACCCTGGAATGGCTGACCAGAAATGTCGCCGGTATGACGTCACATTTAAAATATCTCGTTCTCAGGTTTTTAATAAAGAATTATATAATATATTTTCAAAGAAAATATGCGTTCTCCCATAGGAATCGAACCTGTATTCCTATACAGAAACCATCATTTAATCTTATGTGCTGTTAACCATTCAGTCCCAAAGAAACATCTGGTTAGCAAAGTCCAAATTACTGTTTATAAACACACAATCTTCGAAGATTTTTCTCGATCGATCATATTGCTCACGAAACGTAAACAATGACAACATATAATGAAATGAATTAAGTCCGACAATTATTTAATATATTTTCTGTTTATACGTTATTTTTATCGATACAATTTATTTAAGTAAATGCTCTATTTTTAACTAAACAATATTAATTTACATTTACCGGCCTGAATGTCGGAGAAAGCATATTTTCTACGAAATTTCTCGAACATTCAGGCTGGTAAATGTAATTAATACTGTTTATTTAAATAAATTGTATCTATAAAATAACGTATAAGCAGAAAATATATTAAATAATTATATAAATCTTTCTCGTCGATATTACGTGAGTTATTTTTCAGAAGAATAAAAAATTTAAAATAAAAAAAAGCTATTTGGGTGGAAGATAGGAGTTTAAATGCGGCATTTGGGCTGTTTTTTTAAAAAAATCTTTCTTAGGTTGCTGATTTTAAACATTTTTTTTTAACTAATTATGCTTTTAAATGACAGGTAAAGGCATATTTTAGTACATAAATAATTTGCATATACATAGCGGCCATTTTGGATATATATAGCAGACAAAAACATATCCTAACTTTTCTCGAGATTCTATTGATTGAGGCAAGAAGTGGCTTGTAAGTTTTCATGTTTCTGTTATATACCGTACCTATGAACACTAATGGATATGTCCGATCCTAATAAATACGTTGGACACTATTGTAAGTGGGAGTAATATGCCGTCTAAATAGTCCATGACTAGCAGTGGTTTACCTACTTCACGCAGATGGCGAGTATTGCATTTTGTTGATGTTATAAATATTACCATTTCATTTCCAACCTCTGTTTTGGTTATTCCTCATTCCGCAACCCTTCCTAGGTTACAACAGATAGATAGATAGATAGATAGATAGATAGATAGATAGATAGATAGATAGTGTTCTATACCGTACCTATGAACACTAATGGGTATGTCCCAATCCTCATAAATACATTGGACACTGTTGTAAGTGTGGATAATATGCTATCTAAGTAGTCCATGACTAGCAGTGGCTTACCTACTTCACGCCGCTGGCGAGTATTGTATTTTGTTGATGTTATAAAGATTACTATTTCATTTCCAACCTCCGTTTTGGCTATTCCTCATTCAGTAACCCTGTCTAGGTTACAACAGCCTCCAAAACAATACACTTATCCTTTAAGCATCATTTTGCCCTCCGTCAACATGGCTGATGTTAACCTCTAGGATAGCAACTAATTGCGCCTTCTTGGTCTCACGTTTTCTACATACATAAAGTGGTGCGATTATATTGAATCAACTGTTAGATCTGCTGTTAAGAATGTTGGTTCACTGTGTCATGCCAGCTAGTTTTTTCTCGTCAGAATCCATCTTGAACATTCATAAATCTACCATTCGTTCGTGCATTGAATATTGCTGCCATATTTGGTCTTGTGTTCCTTCTATATATCTCAAGATTCTCGACAAAATCCAAAGAAGGTTCTGTCATGTTTCCGATCTTGACCTGACATCTTGACTTTTTTCACCTTCCCACCGCCATGATGTTGCCTCCCTCTGTCTTCTCTCTAAATATTTTCATTGTAATTGTTCTAATGAACTCTCCTCCTTGGGAGCTCAACCGCACTACTTGATTGGTGACTAGGTTTTTTTACTGTTGAAATAGCTAGATGCAATCGTTTTACTGTTGAAATAGCTAGATGCAATCGTCTAACACTTTCGTCCCAGTCCCTCAACCACTGGCGTCTTACTCTCTGGGTTGAGGTGTCTACTTGGTCCTAACCGAACTTAAGGGAGCGGCCATAGGTCCCCTGAGCATCCGTAGATTATTCGACCGGTCCGCTGGTTTAATCCTGCTTCCTGCCCACGTTGTGATTTGTTTGATCCAGAAAGCAGAAGTGATGTCCGTCCATTCATGGTCGACTGAAGATGTAGACACGGCTGGGGAGTCTGTGCTAAGAAATTTAGAATGCAGCAAAAAAAAATTAATATCTGCAGAAAGCCGGACAAACAACCATTCAATGGTTGAATTGTTAATGTCTTTTATATAGCAGATAAAAATAGTAGTGAAAAGAAACCGGTTACAGAAAAGAAAAGTATTTAACGTAAAAACTCATACATTGGATTCTAGACAGCGAGAGAGAGTGTACGTGATTAACTTGTTGTTAAATCGTCTCAGAACGATATATGACTCTTGCGATGGAGGGATAAAGATTTTTGTGCGGGGCTTAAAGTTATAATGGCGTTCCTCCTCCCAACGCTTGCCCGGGCCAATTCTCTCTTCTCTCTTCAAGAATTTTCTCCAGTCTCTTTTTTTTTTCCAGCATAACTACGCGTTTATATAGATAAACCCGGCTGGTTATGACTGGCCCTCGGCCCTACTACTTCGCACGCGATTATCACGGGGTTCTGGCTGCTTCAACCAAAATCCTGTGAATTCCAAAGTTCATTCTAGCTTACTCAGCTCTATTTCAATTTTTAATCGATAAAAAATATTTCAACCATTTCCATTGTACTTCTACCCTAGATCAGATTTCCCCATCAATAAACAAAATGCTCTGATTTAATTTCGATATTCAAATCTACTCCAATTTCACTAAAAAATATATACGTGAGTGTGTGTGTGTTTCCCAGACTCTCTCTCTCTCTCACAACCGTAAGTTCTATTCTAATAGTGTCTTCTCTCGTACTTCTCACCAGTGAAACGGTCTTCAGATTTCTTGCTTTTCTACCACCTACAATCCTCAAAAATTTAAATGCTACGTCAACCGCCACCTACTGTCTTCCTGACCCTGTTCTTTTATTGTCCTTTCTTGTTAGTAAATTTTCTCTTTCTCTTCTACTCCCAGTAACCACTTGCGTCTTAGTGGCATTATTACCTTTTTGGGTGTGAAATGATTAAAAAAAATCGTGATCGGCCTAATTAATATTTATTCTCATGTCACTTAGTTAATTATATTTACACTATTTACATTCAGACTATTGTCCTCATCTTTGTTTTTATTACAACGTTTCGGTCGTTGTGTGCACCGGTCTTCATCAGGTGTATATCGATCTGGATAACCTACAGGGAAGTCCGAGCCGGGCTTAGACAGTCCTGGTTTCACTGTCCATGTATAGGGATATCTCTAGTTTATATTTTTTTAGTACTTAGTTATTGCTCGTCCTGTTTCCACCGAGTTTACATTGCTCGACCAAGGGTTGATTGGTTGATTTTCTTTAGCGGCATATCAACACCTCTATGGGTTATTTAATGCCGAAATTTAAATATTTTGAACGCAATTGTATGCCTTCAGCTACTGATAAAATGTAGTTTGTAATTTTACTATAAATATGTATTATTGGTATTTATAAATATTGGTATTTATAAATATTGGTATTTATAAATATTGGTATTTATAAATAGGTATTATTGGTATTTTTTTAAAGAAAAAAGTATTGCTGTTAAAAATGTATTATTATAGTTTCAGTTGTTTCTTTTTTTTTTTTTTTTTTGGAGGGGAGGTCACTAATTGCCCATAGCTGGGACCCCAACAGTTGCTACCACCCCAATACAGAGTGGACCTGAGAACAACAGCAATTAAGAGGTTGCTCCACGCCCCTCAAAATCTCCAATCTCCCGATCAGAGGCCTTGCTGCCGGATGTAATTTATCGTCATACCCAGGACTAGCCCGACCAAGGGATTGAACACACAATTATGGATTAAATCGTTCGTTCGTTAATTTGGTGACATAATGATTGTGAATTTAATCCCCAATTCTTTTTTTATTAATGCTCAACCTATACAAGGCTCAAGAGCCACTCAAGGTAGAGGGTTGTTGTGTGAGCGATAAGAGTAAGGGGCCAGTTTATGCGGATATGTGTGTAATATAGCAGTTAACCCTAGACTTGAAGAGGTTAAGATCGTAGTGGTCGTGAAAACATTCTACTGGGATTCTCTTACACATGGCAACTGTTCTTGAAAAAAAAAGCAATCCTAGTGGAACTTCCTCCTTACTAAAGGAATACGAAGGGAACGAGGATGGTTGACCTGAATGTACGCGGCGGGGTGAGTCTTAGACAGGAGGATTAGAGTTGGGGTAATTAATGAATGTAGCACGTTTCAACATTTTTGAACAGATGAAACACAGGCCTAAACAACAAATGGATAAAAAAACAAAATAGAATTTAAAAAACTCAACCATAACTCCGCATCATTCCATTCCCAAAATTTATGATGAAGTTAAATAAATAGCGAAACATGTTAAATTTATTAAGACTTTACAACTTATTCTTTATTTAAGTTGAACGGTTAAACTTAGTTTCGACAAACAAATTTATACAGTTATTTACAGTAGCTAATGAAAAATCGGCGGTAAAATGTTTTTTTTTAATTTCAGTCAATATATATATATATATATATATATATATATATGTGTGTGTGTGTGTGTGTGTGTGTGCGTGTGTGTGTGTGTGTGTGTGTATATATTAGATTGACTGAAATTTTAAAAAAAATTTATGACACGGTGGAGTAACGGATATCGGCTTGAATTGAGGAATCGGAGAGTCGAATTCCAGTCGAATACATTACATTGGGAAAGGTATGAATCCTCTTCTTCTCCCTCCAGCTATGGGTAAATAGCAGGACAGACTGGGTTCTATAGCCTTGGATGGCAACTGGTCTAGGAAAAGGAAAACTCTGAATTCAAAACCTGCGGAGGGTCGTTTGGGGACCTTGTGACACGTAGTGCACCAGGTCTGTGTAATCGGCCCTTCAAAAAGTGCACGAAACCTTCACCACTATAATCTCAATATGCTGTTGTCGGGCTGTCGGTTTCCTGGGAACTGATCTGCTTGACCCTCATACGTCGAATTCGACGTGAGAGTCGAGAGTGTATATATATATATGTGTGTATGTATATGTATATATTCGGAGACTATGTCTAAACTTATGTCCGGCGACTGAGTCCTTAACCGTCATATAATTAATAAGTAGTGACGATGGTCACTGGCGGTAGTTTGTTTATTTGTTTGTTTAATGGCATATCGATTACACTTGGGTCATTTAATGCCGAAATTTAATTTTCTTTGGCGCATTAGTAATTTCATGTACAAAAATGTATTGCTGGTAGTATTTTTTTCCAAAAATGTATTGCTGCTATTTTTACTATAAAAATGTATTTTTATGCTTTCATAGTGTTTGACCGCAGTTTGGGGGTTAACTATTTCGTCATAGTTGGGACCCTAACAGCTGCTACCACCCTGGGTTAGGGTAAACCTAGGAACAACAGCAATTAACAGATGGTTCCACGTTCCTCAAAACCTCCCCCCCCAATTGCCTTGCTGCCGGATGTAGTTTATCGTCATACCCAGTACGTCTGATGTGAATAGAATATCCCTCATACTATCTACATCTTTACTACTTATACGTACATTAATACTAATCACGATTCAGTCTCTTAATGCAGTTCAATGCAGGGATCTGTGTTGCGGCAATGCAGCAATATATATTGGTTTTCTAAGCGTAGCTTAGATGTGTCACAAGGCCGAAAGTACGGGGCACCCAGTGAGGATCGAACTCACTATTCAGTCGTAATTGTTCTATCAAGACAAGCTTGCTAACCATTACACCACGCCGAGGTGCTTAATTCAGCAATATATAACTATTAGCTGAAGTGTCCGACTACGCTGGGCAAAAGATCAAAATTTGGATCAATTCGGCTCTTCCATTTCAAGGACTGGATAATGATCACTTTGTGTATTGATATCGACATGAAACACAAGTGAGTCTTGCGGGGAGTTTAAAATCTTAAATAAAAAATACAAGCATGCGAACAAAACCATGTGCATCTTTATTAGTTCTCATCTGACATAAAGTGGAAAGACTTTATTCAATCCAATGCTAGGTCAGCTGCTAAGAAAGTTGGTTCACTGTGTCGTACAAGACAATTTTTCTCTTCACTCCAAAATCTATCTTACATATCTGTAAGTCTACCATTCGCCCATGCTTTGAATATTGCTGCCACATATAGTCAGGCGCCTCTGCTATTTACGTAGATCTCCTTGATAAGATCCAAAGAAGAATCAGCAATATTAAAGGTCCTGATCTGGCTGCTTGGCTTCAGTCACTTTCCCACTGCCGTAGGATTGCCTCTCTGTGTCTTTTCTATAAATACTTTTATGGTTATTGTTCGGATGATCTCTTCACTATGAATGAATGTTTTGTATTATTAAAATCTCACATTGATTTCGTCCAGTTAACTAATGTTTCTGCCACATTTAAGGATCGTAAGGTGTTTCAATACGAACATTATTTCATTTGGTTTCTTCTAAATAGTTTTGTTTTCATATCGTAAATATTCATTGGGGCTAGTTTTTAAATTGTTGTTTTATTCCCCTCCCTTCACAGATAATGAATTGTGCATATGAGAACTTGTTAGGATTTTCATAGAGACAATGAGGTATTATAGTGGATGTAGTAAGAAAGGTAGGTAAGAATGCGTTGTTTTGGTGTAAGGAATATTGTGATGTTTTTGTCAGTGTTTGGGGCTAGCTAAGTTTAAAATTAAGACAGATGAAGACCGTCCTTTCCCCATTCACCATTTTGGCCTTGTGCCATATTTTCTGTACATAGCGGAAATAAATATCGCTCTGTGGTATCTAGACTTCATGAATTTAAGCGCAATACGTCGAGATCTCATCAATTGACAGTTGAGTCGGCTAGATGTAGCCGTAAGTTCTATGCTAAGTTTGTTTTCTCGCACTTTTCGCTTGAGGAAATTCCTTCTGGCTTCATGTTTTCCAGCCAACTTTAATATGCAAACAATTAAATGCAATGTCAATCGCTATCCCCTGTCCACCTGATTAGTCTTTCCTCTTCGCGCTCATTATTAATCATTCTTTTCCTAATTCTTCTACACCCTGTAAACATTCAGATAATGTTACGTGATTAAAAGTAAATTTCCCCATGTATAGATCAAAAGGTTCCCATGAGCTCCCAAAACGCGGTGTGTTAATATATTGAATATTCTGCTTGGCCTTCAACAAAGACTTGCACATTTGCAAGCATACGATCGTAGAAATAGCGAATATCCTGCCAATTTTCGAATTTGACTGTGTGCAAAAGTGTTTAACACCTATACAAATAATCAGTTATTTTGATATGATTTGTACTTCAACCAATCACAGGTTGTCTTCAGTATATATATATATATATATATTAACCACGCACGTCACTCAATTGGCACATAGTGATAACAGGTCTGATACAGCACAGACGGTCCCGCTATCAATATCAACATTTCTAAAAATGGTTAAAAGAAAGGAATTGTCAACTGATATGCAACAGAAGATTATGAAGCTGCACAAATATGGTAAAGGGAAAATTACTCAAGATTTAAATTTGCTTGTCTGTATATATATATATATATATATATATATATATATATATATATATATATATATATATGTATATATATATCCAAGTATAGGTTTGGTGTATATACCAATCCTATACTTGGATATTAGCCCTATTACTGTTGAGCACTGTCTATTCTATTCTTTATAACAAGAATAGAATCAATTTCGGACTATCTTTAAAAACACACACACACACACACAGAGAGAGAGAGAGAGAGACATATATATATATATATATATATGTCTGTGTATGTGCAATATATATATATATATATATATATATATATATATATATATATTGCTTAGAAATTGCTATATTTATGGAGGAACAGTGCTCAGTATTGGGATAAAGAGTGCAGACACAGAAATCAAAAGTGCACGATGACTCAAAGTCATCATCGGATCATGCAGTGTTTATTTCTATCTCCGAACTGTTTATATCTGAAACTGTAATTGCATTTGCAAAATAATATAAACTAGTAATAAACTGACTGAAAATAATATTACAACACCTTGAATATGCATTTGGATTTCTTATCTCGCACTTCTCGCTTGTGGAACTCCCTTCCGACTGCATGCTTTCCAGCCAAATTTAATAGGCAAAAGTTTAAATGCAATGTCAATCGCTATCTACTGACCTCCTGATTACTCTTTTCTCTTCTCGCTCATTATTAATATTTCTGTACCTAATTTTTCCACACCCTGTAATCCCTTGTGTCTTAGTAGTTTTCTGCCTTACTGGGGGTGATAACGATTTTAAAAAATAGCCTAATATCCTTTCCTCTGATACTTGGCAACTCTTGGTATGGACATCAAAGTTTGCCATCAAAAAACGAGTTGTAGCCATTTTCGGTATAGAATACAGATGTTAATCAGTGACCTGAGGCCAATGTCGTTACTTATTCAAATTCATTATAGAAAATAATTGTTTACAGGCAGATGTGCTTCTGAATATTGATATAATCTTTGAAGAGAAACATTTAATCCTAAGATGATTTGAGCCAAGCTATTGATAAGATGTCCCAACAACAACACTTGAAAGTTTGTCCTCACTACAGAATTACATTGAACTTAATTTAACTGGAAAAATCTGGTCGCATATTAACACTAACAGAAAATGTGTCGCGGGAAATACAGAAATCATTCTCGGGGTTTCACAAGTCGGCAAATCTTTCTCGAAACTCATTAACATAGAAATCTTGTAAACATACACCCGCGACTCGCTTTCAGCCTTTCGCCGAATCGGCAACTCATCCCCGTGTTGTGTTCTGATTTGGTGTGAACAAAAATTGGAAACTACTCGACGTATATTCAACAAAGGAACAGAAGGTGAAAATAACGCCGAGGCGAGAAATGAGAGGAAAAATTCTATTTCCAACACATCTGGTAGTATCTCCCCATTGGGATGAGAAGTAACACAAAGTCGGGTTTAATATGGGGAACCCAAGCGCGTACACTCGGGCCAGAGACAAAAATTGCCCAGCTCCCGCAACCGCCGGTTGAGCTGGCATCGGTATGACTACCGATCTCCGTTCTCTAGTGCAATGAGGGTGGGATACGTATGAGGGTGGCTACAGCCACAGGAAGCTGTTTTCCGCGGATAGAGTCACAACTAAGTCGTCGAAGACAGTGACGCAACTGAGAAATGAGAATCCTATCCGACATGGGCCGCAGAAAGTTCCAACACATCTGGTTATCCGTTCCCTAATTAACCTGATACGGTCTTGTTTTTAGGTAGGTGGCATCTGGGACATCTTCGCACTTACTTCTGTCTTCTTTTACGATAGGCTAACAGACCAGATCTTCTCTTCGGCCAGCGAGAATTCCATATAACTCTATATCTCTCTACTCTCTACGGGTGGTTTGTAACTGATAATCCTGTGACTCTGCTTATATAAGTCTACGACCGTAAGTTTCTACATTCCGACCAAGTAGTTGGTGTTCAGGTGGTGTAATAAATAGCTGTTCGGAATGAGAAATTGGAGGGCTGAGTTTCAAATTTCAGTCATGTTCATTACATTCATTTACATGCAAATAACCTTGTGAACGGTATATCCTCTCTCCTGCTAGGGGTTAAATAATAGGACTTGTATCTGGAAAAATCATTTTTATCTCCAAAAATTGTTGATGCAATATTTGACTGGCAAAAAAAAAAAAAAAAAAAAAAAATCAGAATTATTCTTACAATCCTAAATCTCTTTCGGTTTAAATAACCCAGAAAGGGTTGGTAAACTGTAACAAAGAAAAAAATCAATCCATCAATCCGGCCAAGTGTCACTTGATCTCCAAAATCTTAATTTTTTTTTATCTATTTGCTTACTCTATTACTTTTTGCTACTTCTGAACAGTGTTTTAAAGATCTCACTTTTAGACTTTATTGCGGCTTTATTGCTGATCATAAATAAAACACCATACCCAGATAAAATCATTTGGAATTTATTTGACTTCGTGGGTAATCTAATCACGGCTCGGTCTCATTGTATCACAAGGAATCACATGTGAATTTTTCAGGGACTTTAAGACGGGGAAGCATGTAATATTATCTTCTGATATCTAAAGTTGAAAAAAGCTACATTTCATCTCATAGGTACAAATAGTCCATATTTATATATGTCAGCAATTTATTTCATCTATGAAGCTTTGAACTATCTTATGTACCTTATAAATTAGTGGATGTGGCTGTGGTGTAATAGACATTCGGAGAGACGAGATCGAATACCATTCAAGTCCGTTACATTCACTTAAGGGCTAATACCTTTCTGAAGGGTATGAATCCATCTCTTCCCCGCACAGCTATTGCAAACAGGTAGATAACAAGACAGACTGCTGAGCTATATAGCCTTGGTTAGCAACTAGTCTAGGAGAAAGAAAATTGAATTCAAACCAGCCTGAAGAGGGTTGGGCTACGTTTGGTTATCTTGTCCAAGACACGCCACTGCTACTACGGTAGCGTCCCTACGATCCTCGTGCTTATGACTTTTGAATTCGCGTGAAATGCTTTGTAAAAAAATACCATGAAACCTATATCTTCAATTCATTAACTTTCAATTTTATGCACATTGTTTTATTTATGTTGCATAAATACCAATGTTTGACAATTAATAAAATTACTTCATTGTGGCACACAGACACAACAAGAACGCATTTGTGTGATATGATATCTCATGTTTATTACAAGTTTGTTTCAATAAGAAATTTAACTAACTGTGCTTCAGACACCTGTATGTATTAAGTTCACTGCCTTTGCAATTGTGGCACAATGTCTCCCAGACAGATCGCTCAGGATACCCACGTGATCAAGTGTAATTTTCTTTTAATCGGTATCATCCCATGCAAGGCAGTAAAGCCACTAAGACACAAGATGTTACAGGATGTGGAAGAATTATGAACAGAAACATTAACGATAAGCGGAAAGAGAAAAGAGTAATCAAAAGGACAATAGATTGACATTTCATTTAAATTTTTGCGAATTAAAGATGGTTGGAAATCATGGAACAGGAAGATAGTTCCACAAGCGAGAAGTGCGAGAAACTGAACTGTAAATTTCATGTAATCTCAATGCCTGTATAGTATTGCTCTTAAATTTGTAAAGTTTAGGTAGCCTAGCGAAGAACGATATTTATTTCCGCTTATTTACAGAAAATGTGGCAGCAATATTCTAAGCATGGACGAATGGTAGACTTATTTATATATAAAATAGATTCTGGAGAGAAAAATTGTCTTGCCTGACACAGTGAACCGACTTTCTTAGCAGCTGATCTAGCAATGGATTCAATGTAGTCTTTTCACCTCATGTCAGATGAGAACGTTAGCCCGAGAAGACGCATCGAGACTCTTTCCAGGAGGTTAGCATCAGCCATAATGATGGAAGGCTGAGAGGGATTTCTCAGAAGATTAATGGAGATAAGTTTAGTTTTAGAGGCGTTAAAATTAATAAACCATCTTTTACCCTTATTAACGACGGACTTGAGGTCGCTTTGGACATCGAGTGCCATTTTGACCTTGTCGGATTGAGCAGGCTTACTATCGAGTAAATGGTTATGTCGTCAGCGCAGATGCCAAGTTGAGAGCTGATGTCATCGGGAAGGTCATTAATGAAAATTAAAAACAGTATGAACAAGTATGGAGCCCTGGGAGACACCCGCGTTAACGCGAAAGGATCTAGATAAATGGCCGTTTATGATAATTCATTTCACCATTTCATAGCGGCCTGAAATCGGTAAAATAGACAAGAAAATCCAACAAAGGGTTAACAAACAAATAAAGGATTACCTGGGATTAACACTCTGGATTAATACCAAAGAAATCACTAATTGCTTTATAAATATTAAAGATAAATCAAATTGTACCCTAATACAGTTTGATATTGAGGAATATCAAGGTAAATTTTCACGACTGCCTTGCAATTTGATACTCTATATTCTGACCTAACAGAGGAAGAAAAAAAAATTATGAATGCAAAAAAATCTGTCGTCATTCATAATGGAGACCAGTGGATTAAAAACTCGGAAGACCATTTTGATATCACAATGGGATCATTAGACTCTGCGATTTTTTTACCTTTTTGGTCTATTTATATTATATAATCTAAGTGCACACCGTGAAATTAATATAAAACACATTGGACTATATGACTATATAGGAATGATGGCCTTAATGTTGTGAGGTAGTCTACTAACTTTAAAATAGATAAAATGAGAAAGATATTACATAGAGAATTTAAAAGCCTAAATTTGAAAATTACTGTTAATACAAATTTAAAAAAGGTAAACTTCCTCGATATAACATTAGATTTAATGAATAATATATACCTACCTTATAAAAAAATCATGCAATCCTTTGTATATAGACCTCAAGTCAAATCATCCTCCATCTATAATATAGCGCATACCTTCATCCATTGAAAAAAGAATAAGTATAAATTCTGCTAATGAAAAATATTCAATGAACACAGTAATTTTTATAATAAAGCTCTAAAGAATAGTGGTTATAAATGGCCTAACCTCAATTATATAAAAAATGATAATAGAAACCAGAGAAAACATAGGAATAGAAAAATCATTTGGTACACACACCTGTTCAACCAAATGGTTCCTAGAAAATTGGGACAAACATTTTTGATTTTAATTGAAAAGCATTTTCCTAGAAATAGTAAACTTTGCAAAATTTTTAAGAAAAATACCCTAAAATTAAGTTGCAGCTGTACTGAAAATTTAGAAAGGATTATAAAAAAACATAATATTAAAATCTTGAATAAATACTTATGTCAGAATCAAAGAAATAGAGATCCTGAAATAAGAATAAACAATAATAAAGAAAAAATATGTAACTGTAGAAATCCTGAAATTTTTTCTTTGAATAAGGAATACTGCACAGAATCCGTAGTTTACCACCCATTGAGAATCCTAATGTTGTGAAAATCTGTATAGAATGTACAAAAATGAATTTAAATTAAGATGGAGACAACATTTGACTTCCTTCAATAATATAACATATCGTAACCAAACATCCCTATCCAAATATTTTTTGCAATAAATAGAAACAAATAAAACACCAACAGTAAAATGGAAACTAATAAAAAAACAAGAACTTGCATATCTTTGGATGACGCATGTCCTTTAGCCTACATGAAAAGTTATATATTATTAAGTTTCTGAAAAGTAAAAATTATTAAATCAAGGACATTGTCTTATATAGTCCTTAAAATAATTAATTATAAAAAATAATTCACATATTTATATCTATTATTTGATTATAAATTAAATAATTTATAAATGCATAATTAAATTCTAATATATTCATTTTAGAGTACCATATATAGTTTATTAGTAAATAAAATAAATATAGTATTTTAGATATGTATAAATAAAAGCATAAATATAAAATTATGACTTAATCATATTTGAAAACCCCTTTAAGAAAATCTCGATGTAGTTTTAATAAAAGAAAATAAATAAGTAAAGAAAAAATGCCAAATATATTGTAACATAAACCTTAATAAGATAAATTAAACCGGACAGTAATAACTTGACAGATTAAAAGAAAGTCAGTGTAACCAGACAGAAATCTTAAATCCCACCCAATCTTAACCGACTTTAAATTTGCTACACAAAAATACACTTTCTTTCTTCATTCGTAAAAAAAGCCAACACCCTCTTAATAAAAAAAATGGGAATTCTCTTAACACAACCAACATAACATAAAAATAGAGTAAATCAAATTTTTCGTAAGTTATTCTTAGCATCGCTTGAGAATGGAACCGAGCTCCGAATTTTAAGTTTAAATTTTAAAGTTAAATTTTAAGATTTAAGTTTCGGTTTCGAAACGTAGTAATTTCTTTGTCGTGATGGAGACATATTTAAAAAAATCATAATATATATATATATATATATATATATATATTTGGATAGGGATAGGGTATATGTATGTATGTGTGTGTGTGTGTGTGAAACAATAGTCACACACACTGTTTACTGTTTTCCGTGACTAAAAGTTTCATATTGACACTTAAATGTTGATGCTTCAGTCTCACGGATTAAGATCTGACTTAATAAGGAATTGAGTATCTCGTCACTCTGGCCCATTTAGGATTGTTAGACAATAACATTAACATCTAAGTGCCCAGATGAAACTTTTAGTTTTGGAAAGCAGTGACATATGGATATTGTTTTATTTGACTCTGCTTTGTGTATTTTTTATATTTAACATAGAACACTGTCTTTATAGCGTCCGTGTCTTGCCTTTATTATAGAACACACATATATATATATATATATATATATATATATATATATATATATATATATATAGTTAGTTAGGATATTGAAAAAGCTTGAATATTTTTCAATTCACTTCTCTTCATGTAAATAACGATAAATTTCTATTCCGATCATAACATAATAAAATCCCGAATAATCATCGGATTCCCATTAAGATAAATCAGAAATTGCAGCCCTCAATATATATATATATATATATATATATATATATATATATATATATATATATGCGCAAGTATGCAGAAAAATACGAAGGAACATGTTAGGTAAATAATCCGGAGTCCCTTAGTATTTTTGTTTTTATTTTTAAGAAGACAGTGCTCCATACAGAAGTAGAGCTTATATTATAATATTTTTTTTTATTTTTAAAAAAAAATATTATAATATATATATATATTATAATATATATATATTATATTATAATATATATATATTATAATTTATATATATATATATATATATATATATATATATTTATATTTATATATATATATTGCTTCAATCATGAAACAGACTGTCACTGCTCGGTATTGACCTCAGTGTCAACTTTTATGTTTACACACGCTCTATCCTTAATATGTAGCAATTTTACCCATAAATATAGCATACATTAAAACTATATTTTATCATATATATATATATATATATATATGTGTGTGTGTGTGTGTGTGTGTGTGTGTGTGTGTGTGTGTGTGTGTGTGTGTGTGTGTGTGTGTGTGTGTGTGTGTGGCGGGTGCTTAAAACGTTTGCTTTCCAAATATCAGACCCGGTTCAAATTCCAGCGTGGTGGATTTGTCAAGAAGGTTATTCTTCGCTCTCTACCAGATATTGTAATTATAGTTCACTCTGCATATTTACAGTTGTTAACTACGGGTCAGTTCTGTTTAACAAAAACACATGTGTCTGTGCAGGCACCGGTCAACGGGATTGATTAGCCCTTCTAGCAGACGGTTGTGCCCGGAAACGACTTACCGGCCAGTATATAATATTGTATCAGTTTCACTGCGCAGTACAAGATTGTGTTTCTTATCATAAAATCAATTACCTATATCGTACATACTACCACCTACTTGAGTAGAAGCCTCACATGTCATTTATCAGATTAAAGCGCAATAAAAAAAAAACAAAAAAACATCTCACCACCCGCAATTTACTAGATCCCTTAAGGAAATATGTGGCCGAAAATTCTCTATAAATGGAATTACAGGAGGCATCTCGCTGTGAGAGAGAACCTTTATATAAAACAAGTCGTTCCCATTATCAACATCATCTTATTCAGCAGTAGTAATGGAGTGATGAAAGATTATAAAAAACAATAGAAAGACGCTCACTTGAATTCCAGCCGCGTTTAACTCACGAAACTCAGAATAATCACTCCTACTAGTCTTCAAAACAACACAAAAACACATCTTATACATTCAAACACGAAGAGAAATTAACAACAGCCAAAAACAACTCCTCTTGAAAATGATTAAGCGCATGGGACAATGGACAATACGGACAATTTTTGTGTTCTTTTGCTCCCACTAAACGGAAAATGTAAGAATACTGAAAAACCTTAATAAAAAAATTAATTTAATTTTCCTTGCTAGTCATATTCAACGAAACATGTTTAAAAGTAAGGTAACTATATGAAATGGACTAAGTCCGACAATTAATTTAATATATATATATTTTGTTCCATAGATACAGATATTTAAGCCAGTGCTTTGTTTATAATAAACAATATTAACAACACTTACCGACCTGAATGTCCGGGAAATCTCAAAGAAAATATATGTCCTCCAACAGGAATCGAACCTGGACCCTACACAGAACCGTCATATAGCCTGACGTGCTATACTATTTAGCTACAAAGGAAGCGTCTGCTTGGCGAGGTTAAATTACTGTTTTTTGAACTACAAACTTCGCATGATTTCTCTCGAACGCACATAACTGCTCTAAGCGTAACTTAACGTAAACAAATGACATAATATACTATGAAATGGACTAAGTCCGATAATTATTTTAATATATTTTTTGTTTATACGTTATTTTATATAAAAAAATATATATATATATATATATATATATATATATATATATATATATATATATATATATATATATATATATAGTTGTGCTATCACGAAGTCACAAGTCCTCGTGAGCGACGGTTTGAGCGTGCTGGCCTTGTTCAGACTGTTGATCATGCTAGATAACGCGCTCTCTCCCAGAAACTGTAACTACGGCCCGGTCAGCATAATTGCAGTATAAATCACAGGTGGGCTCTGTGGGTGTTGAACAAACGCAAGTGTGCATAAACAGGCGTCTGCAACAGAGATTAGCTAGCCGCCCTAGTCGACGGGTATCTTCGAATATGAGTGGCCATTCATATATATATATATATATATATATGTGTGTGTTTGTGTGCGGGCGCGCGCGTGTGATTATCAACAGCGTGTTTAAGGAAAAGCTTACCAATGTATGAGTGGACTGAACGCAAAAATGTATGATGTTTCAATGAATCGCCTGCTTCTTTATTCATCAGTGCTTTACTGAAATCTTGACAGCTTTGCGCACCCATCTCCGTATTTATTCACATCTTTTCCCAATGGCTTGGCAAATAATCTTCTAATTTAATCGGAGTTGTACTTCTCTAATGAAATGTTTTTTTATCGATCAGAGGGCTGAAAAGAAATAAAAGATTATTACGTCTCTTTACCACGCCCAGGTGTGAAACCGGACCCAAATATTGCGCCGTTTTTTTATTTTTTTTCTCGATATAATGAACTAAATACTTTATCACTGGAGCCATGCCTTCCCCGAATTGATAAGTTGTTGTCACGCACTAATCATGTTCATAATTAATCTATGTCTTGGTTGGAGGAGGGTTTTTTTTTTTTTTTTTTTTTTAATATTGTCTTAAATCTATCTCTTTGGTCCATGAATTGTTATTATCTGTTGACATGTAACCTAATTTTATTATCCTCAATTCATTTTTTTTTTATCCCCCGTCGAATTTTGATATTTTTTGTTGCTGATTATTTATAACTGATAAGGAAGTTTTGCAGTAATAAGTTTAACATCCGGCCGCCATATTGTTAAACTTTCACTGGGGTATCGTTTGGCAGTTTTGTTTGATGTTTCATTATTGTGTCGCCGTTTACTCCAAGCAGACGACAATCTCTATATTTTCTTCTACATTCTTTGTCCACTGCCATCAAGGCTTTCTCTTTCTTTATACTTGACATTATCTATATTAAAATCCTTCCATGCGTTATCATCCTCATTATCAACAACAACAATGTTATTAATGACATCTTTTTCCTTCTTTGTCATTCACCATTACCAACTCCATTTCAATATATCTTATTTACCAATATAAAATAAAAAGCTTTTATCTACAATTATTTTTGCACCATTCAGTTGTACCATAAGAAGCATTAGATTCGTTGCAAGCTCAATCGCTAGTAACACGTTTTTCTATTCCTTTCTGTCAAAGAGACGCGCTCCTTGTTGACATACGCGACGAGTGATGTTGCATGAAAAAATGGATTTAATAATCATGCGTTCGAATTCCAGTCGGGTTCGTTACATTTAGTTTTTGTAAGTCATTTTTCGCTATTTCAATGCGTAGGTCACAGTTGCATTCAGCATCGTAACTCTGGGCTAATCACATATTTCAGCTGATTTTTTTCATCATAAGATTTTCCTTTTGACGTTTGAAAATATTTTGTTACTAGAGAAAGCTTAGCTACTACGAGAGGATAATAAAAAGTCCTCGATTAAGACGCCCTTCAAAAATAAAAATAAAAATTCTGATGTTTGGTCAGATTTTGTGAAGAGGGTCACACCGAAAACATTTCAGTCTTTCTTCGTGAATTTGTATGAGGTTAAAATGATAAACACTGACGGTAAAGCGGAAAAAAAGAATCGGTTTGTTTAGCATTTGGTGCGGGGCTGTTAAAAAAGCAAACGTCTCAACGATACTTTCAGAGATGTTACTTTGGATATGAAAATATTCAAAATGAACAATGCGAAAGACGAATTAAATGTCGACTACGCTTGTCCAGTTGAGAATATCTATGCAAAAAAAAGTCTTGTAACATGGCCGGCTCTTTCAGGAAACCTTAAAAATTATCTTATGACAAATTCTTAATTAGTTGCAACAGTAAAGGCTAAATCAATATAAACCAACAGATTCCATATTAAATGGCAGAAGATTAGATACGACATTGTTCTGAGTTTCACTTACTTTGTTACAAATACGAACCATTCCTGGAACATGTCATGACCTAGAATGAAAAATGGACCATTTATTTCGTTTATTTTAACCTCATATTTTAATTTTAAAATTGTCTTTTTTTCTTTAAACAACTGTGTTTTATATATTTCTCTCAGAATTAAAGATATGATCTATGATAACCAAAACAAATAGAAATGTCAAGTAAAATTGAAGCAATAATAAAGAAAATTCGATCTTGCTTTGAATATTGCTGTCACATATGGTCTGTGTCTTCTGTTATATATCTAGACATTCTTGCTAAAATCCAAAGAATCTGCAATGTTATTTGTCCTGAGCTGATATCTCGGCTTCAATCACTTTCCCCACGTCGTAATGTAGCTTCCTTGAACATTTTCTATATATTTTTAAAATTGTCTTGATGAACTTTCCTCTGTGGTACCTAGACTTTATGAATTTAAGTGCAGTACTAGATTGATGAAAAGGTCTTATCATTTTACAGTTGAGTTGACTAGATGTAACCGTAAGTTCTATGCTAACAGTTTCTTCTATTGCACTTCTCGCTTGTCAATTACGATCTTCAAAAATTTAAATGCAATGTCCCTCGTTATTTTCTTCCTTCTTAATTCTTGTTCTTTTATTATCTTCTCTCCTTAATAGTATATTTTTCTCATATTCTCTAACAGTCAATAACCTTCTTGCGTCTTAGCTTTATTGCCTTGGGGTGAAATGATTAAAAAAATTCTGCACAAAATTATGAGAGTAGTGTTTATTCTACTAGTTTTCAGTCTTGGATCGTCATTCGTATCAGTAATGATTTACATTTAACACTAAAAACAGCGGATGGACTATAAATAATGAAAGTAGAAGGTCGAAATAATTAAAACATTGCGCTGTAACTACTAAAACCAGGATACTAGTGACATAAAACTATACTCTATCGAAGACAGTCACGATATTATAAAGACAAAAATAGAAGAAACTTCAGTTAATTTAGCCTTCTGAGAGAACCGCCTCTCAACCCAGACAGATTTAACCATGACGACAGTAATAATAGATGGTGACTATAATCGTGGGAGGAGATGGAGGAAATTCCAAGATACCTAATGTTAAAGAAGTAATAATGAAATCAATAGAAAAGCAGAAATAATATTAAAAAGAAACATCATTGCTTTGGAAGTATATTGAAATATCGTAAATAATGAAAAATTATTACTCAACATCACTTGAAGAAAACATTTCTTTCTGATATCATAACAACGGAAAATCTCATTAGTAAATAATGAGATCAAGGTGCTAATAAATTGATCTTTGTTTCTTTAGTTCTGTGTTAATTTTCTTTTTTTTTTTTTTATTTTTAATGATTTAAAAAACAGAATAGTTTCGTCGATGATCACTACGACTCAGTAGGCAAATTTGAATGGTTTATTAAATTCCTTGGGGATAAAAGCAAACTTGAAATTTTAAAAGAACACGCGACAATAGAATTCATAGTTACGATATCGTTGGGTCACCATTTGTGGGAAAATTATGATGGGAAAAAGACTATCATCGAATTCGTTCCATTGCGGCTTATGGTAATTTCTATGTATTATGTGCATAAGAAGATATTTTACACCCAGTTTTATCATCCAAATTTACTAAGCATTTTGGGGGCATCGAGATTTACGAAGCATTTTTTTTACAAAACATTATTTCTTACCAGTCATTGAGAAAATATATTTTCAGCACCCCCTAGTATAAGCAGTTACACTACAATTTTCAGTAGAAGTGGCGTTCTGATTAAATTTGGTTGAACCACGTAGAAATGGATCATTCTGAAAGTCGTTTGAGGTGTGAAACTGAGGTTCACGGGTGTTGATGCAGCGTCACGTGTGTGAGAGGCATACACGGCCACAGATGTTGCTTATAAACTAGCCTGTTCCAATTGTGGTGGTGATCTCCCGCTGATTTTTGCTTTCTCCTTTTTCTCTTGATCTCTCTGGGATAAACCAGAGTGGTCTCATATGTCAACACCTCATTGCGGATTAATTGCTTAATACTGAGCGGTATTCATGGGGTTAAACCGCATAATATCCTGCAATTTCTTAAATCAAACTGTATTCCAAAATATAATTGCAACAGAACTTCAACATAAAACACATATCCCCGCCTTTAGTAATGATGTCCACACAAACATGTATATGCAAAAAAGCGCAGTATCATCTACCATTTATTCAATTGTGAAATCAGAATAATATGTATCATTTCTATTACTTACAAGCTCTCAATTAAATTAAATTTCGGCATTAAATGAACCATACGGTGTTGATATGCTGTTAAACAGACAAGTCAATCATTCGAATTCCCCAGTCGCTAGGTTTTTCTGCTATTAATGCATGTCATAAGACAGAAAGGAGGAACATGGCGTTGTACAGACTCCACAAAGTCATAGAAAAATAAAAATCATTTATTTACAGGCACAGTAGGTGTTAAAGTGAAAGGTTTATTTACGGAGAATACGGATCTGTATTAGAGTGTTAGAAACACACACACACACACACACACACACACACACACACACACACATATATATATATATATATATGGGTTGGCTATATATTATTTTTTATATATCAAAAACAGTTTTAGAGGAAAGATATATGACAAAGTGGAACATCAACGTAATTCTTCTGCTGCCACTCAATTTAAATACAATTTGATGTGCGTAGGTTCTTACATTCCGTACAAACAATTATTTTTTTTATTCATGGTTGACTTTCGCTGCATTTCGCAATTAATTTCGATTATTTCAAATTTATTTCCAAGTTATAAAAATTGCTATCGTACAAAAAAAAAAAAAAAAAAAAAAAAAAAATCTTGCAAAACTCGAAAACAATGGCAGTATTGAAAACTTGGGAATCGAAAATTTCAGGATTACGAATCTGGATCCAGTCCGAAATGTTTTTAATTTGTTCTTGGAGTCGGTCTGATTCCAAAATGGTATGATATGTTGGGCTACGGCCTCTAGGAGTAAAGTTGAAAGCGTGTAACACACTGACATTCACATTTATTATATAGATGCCTACGGGTTTTGTTACGTATAAACTTTGTAATAACAAATATTTTTTTACAGTTTATTGTTTTATATATATATATATATATATATATATATATATATATATATATATATATATATGGAAGAAAGATATATGACAAAGTGTAAAAAGGTTTTTGTGTGACGTGTTTCGTCCTTTAGGGTATATTCGCATTAAGATTGGCTACATAAATTTAAGCATGCTACTAGATTGGCATCAAAGGCCACCCGTTTACTTTTGAAATTGCTAAATGTAACTGCCACTTCTACTGCAACAGTTTCTTTTCACTCACTTCCGCTTCCCTGACAACTACAATGTTCAAAAATTTAAATGCAACGTCAATCGCCATCTTCTCTCTATTGAAATCCCGTTCATGTTTTGTCCAGTAATTCAATATACATACAAACATACATATGTATACATATATATATGTTATGGTCCGGTTCCTTGTACCACGGTGATAGTCCAAGGTAGAACCAATAAAGAAGAACTCGAACGCAGGTATGGAATAACACAGATATATTACAAACAGGAATATATACAGAGAAGTAGAAGTGTTAGTATGAACAATCAGGTTTAGTAGAGAGAACAATGTAGTCTCGACCTGTATCACTATTCCAATATCTTGCAGTAATTGTCTGAACGCGACTCTATTTCGGACTGCCTCTGACTCGACTCTTGACTCGACTTGAACTACTGACTATATTCACTGGGGCAACATGTGACACAAGGTCGGTTATTTATTCAGGGTTTCCAGAGCCCGTGGGCTCGGCTAAAAATATGTCCGTTTGAACCCGCCCTAAACGGGGTTCAGGGCCGTTTTTTACCTCCCCGAAGGAGACTCCGCCCTTCGGCGTAGCCTCCTTCGGCGTAGCCTCCTTCGGCGTAGCCTCCTTCGGGTTCCTCCCGTCCGTAAGAAGAGAGTACAACCGAACAGTCGGTTCAGAGTTGAACGATTGACGATATTCAGTCACCCCACCACGAGGGTGTCATGTGGCACAAGGCCTTTTTAACGTGGGCTTTCTGAGCCATTAGGCTCGGCCAAAAAATAGCCCATTGAACCCGCATAAACAAAATCATCAAACACCAATATTTTAAAAAGAATTTTGAATCTGTATGTGTATAAACGTGCTGATTTTTGTAGATACGGACGTCCATACACATCATTATCAGAAAATAAGAGCAATAACTATAGTAAAGTTAAAGCCAGATAGTTAAAATTCAATAAAACATTAGATTACGGAGAATATTTTCCTAAATTTTTAAGATTACTGAGTACTTAAAAATTAATAAAAATAAAGAGTTTCAGAAAAGTATATTTTATTTTTGGAAGATTTTTAATAAAGCGAATTACAGTCTGATGAAAATGGCGCTAAAATCAACCATTTCAGCAATTTCAAAACGAAAATTACTTCCAATCAATTAAAATTAATTTTGAAATACAGAAAAGTATTTTGCTTATTGGAAACATTAAATTTAATCTATAAGCTTGAAATTAAAACTAAAATCAAAACTTAAGAAAGATTTTTCGTTTTTAATAATTCATTTTAAACCTTATATATCACAGATCTGTGGATAGATTAGACTTTTATAAATGTTTGTCTAGTATTTTCTTTATATTTATATTATGGCAATATTTATCCTAATATTTAAAGTGATGTTTGGTTGGTTGTATGTACAATTATTACTGGTGAAGTGAATTGCGTCATGGTGCTCTTTTTCTCATAGACAGTGCCCAGACTGACCCTATTATAGAGTTCAGTTGACAAAATCAGAAACAAATAACATGCATGGGCTAAATAAAAATATAAAATGCCGACGACGAATAAGAAGAAGAAGAAGAAGAAGAAGATCAATCTAATAAATGCCAGTTTGATTAGAATAGGAAAAAATCCACTAAGAAGAAAAGATTGAAAATACACTGATCTCACAAATGTTTATGGGAAATCTCATATTCAATCTCACTGATAACCAAAGATGTAATATCAACATAATGTCATTTATGAGCTAATAGAGAAAAAAGAAATGTAGATTTACTCGGAGTGGGCTAATTTCAAATCCAGTAGATATTCCTGGCTACTATATGAAGAAAAAGAACACTTTCTGCTCATAGTATCTGTTAAAGATATTTATTACTCTTTCCTCAAAAATTTCAATGCACTTTCCTTACACGCAAAGTTTATCTCTCATTCCAACCTGAAGACACCTGCCACATGGAGGCAAAATACGTCTGCTGTAAAAGATTTTCCAGTTTGTCTCTTTTTTTTTCCGCTTTTGTTCAGATACTATCTACATCCTACTAACACCCAGGTAGCATGGTATATATATATATATATATATATATATATATATATATATAATCAAATAATATAAAAAGGCTCACATGGAGTATTTCATGGTTATAATTTATTAAATTGGAATTGATTTCAATGTAATAAATTATAACCATGGAATATTAGTGTTTGAACCTTTTATATTATATTCTTACTTTGTCCTGGACATTGAGTTCTATCTGGATTCTATCCTCTTAGGAATTTATATTTATATAGATAATATTAGTATAAATATATATATATATATATATATATATATATATATATATATATTTCATAATAATTCATCACATCTAGACCTAGAAACTGCAACAGAATGCAAAAGCACTGGACCTCTGTATCCTCCTATTTTTTAGGGACACATCAACAGTGCACGTCCACTACAGAGAATCGAACTCAGGCTGCTATGATACCATGCAAGCATCATACCATTGGGTCAATGGGCCTTATTGACAAAGAAGGATATATATATATATATATATATATATATATATATATATATATATATATATATATATATATATGAGTAATGTATGTGGGCAGCTAACCTTTTTTAAACATCTTTTGTCAATATGTCGACAAGAAAAATTTTATTAATTCTTTATTTAGTTTTTCCAGTGTTCATACATTTTTCTGTTTAGTGACAGTGAGATTATACAAAAACTGTCCAAGTTGTTTTGACCACTCCTTTAGCAATTTTCAACAGGGTTTTTCTTTTTGGTGTTGTTAGATTTATATATACATATATATATATATATATATATATATATATATATATATATATATATAGTGCCGTGAAACAAATATTCATACACATACAAATTCTTAATTCATTGTATTTCCAATTAATGAATAATCATACTTTTCATATAATTAACTTTACACAGATGCATAATAACTAAATATGCATAGAAAACTGAAAGAAATTGATTTAATAGAAA
>CAHIKZ030002269.1:735000-760000 GCA_903632075.3 Acanthosepion pharaonis
ATTAAATACGAGTAATATAAGGTGGGGAATTCTCAAAAATTTATATTAAAATATCAGTAAAATGTCTTTGGGAAGTGACTTGTGCTGAGAGAATTCTCAAATGAGCAGAGAACAGATACTATGCTTTGATCATAATTGAAAGTCAATTAAAATAATGCTGTAATCAGTTCATGCAAGAAAAAAAACCTTTTTTTCAGTATCTGTCTATATTTCTGAGCTGAGGTATTATGTACACTATTTACATTATTCAGCCTATTGTCCTCATCTTCGTTGCCATTTTTATCACATTTCAGCTGTTGTAAGCTCTGGCCTTCCTCAGGTGGCCGGAATGTCAAACTGAACCCTTTATTTCACTTGCTGGGGTAGACTGTTCTAGTTCCACATGCCATGTTTAATGGATGTCAGTTATCTCTTGTTAATTCACCTCTCCAAGTTCTCCATTGCCATAACCAGGTATTAAACAAACAACTCTTTGGGTGCTGTCAGTGGATCTAACTAACGCCTTTATCCATTGTGCCATGTATTTTTTTTTTTTTTTTTCCCTTATCACCATGTAGATAAATTTCATACTCCTCCCCAGACTTTTGAACGTAAATCAACGTTTATCCTTTTGTTACCTGTTTATGATTTGGTTTCTGGTTCCTTGTAAAGTTCTCATTCTTTTATTCCCTTGCATCTTAGTGGCATTACCAACTTGCTTGTGGTGAATTGATTAATAATTAAAAAAAAAAAAAAAAAAAAAAAAATTTTTTTTGAATTACACAATAAAAAACAAACAAGAATATTTTTTGTAAATAGAAAGTTTTATTTACAAAGTAAAAATTGCTTTTTTTTTTTTTTAGCACCTAAAATAAAATTTTCGTTTTTTCTTAAACAAATAAAAAACATTAAAAACAAAAACAATCTTTTATACAAATCAGATCCTCCCTAACACTTAAAATAAATTTTTTTCAAAGAGAAAAAAAAATAAAAAAAGTGCAGTGTAGGGGATGAAAGGGGGTGGGGAGATGTAGATTGGTATGGGTTAAGTTAACTGACAACAAGAACAAAAATGGGATGGCATAGTTTTTTTTTTTTTTTTTTTTGTTTGGTTGGTTGGTTGGTATTCACGAGGATACCGATGATTACTGGGAGGGTGGGGAGCAATAGTTATTTTGAGCTTTATAAATTCCTAATAATTTTTTCTGAAGATAACAGATCATCAGACAAAATAAAAAAAAAATTAAAATTAAATCTCAAAATGAGGAAAGGAACAGATTATGTCAATGATAATTTAGGTGGAAAACCTAAGACCAAGTATAAAGGGAATTCTTTCTGCTGTTCAAAATTAAACACAATGTTTTATATTTTTTTTTAAAAAAAAAAAAAAAAAAACACAGACTAGTTTTGTTCCAATCAATAGAGAAGAGTTGATTACTTCTTTAAAATGGATCATTTTTTTAAAAAAAAAAAAAAAAAGGTCACACTTGGAGTGTGTAAAGTATTTTGTTGCCAAAAATACTTTGAATCTGGTTTTTCTCTTAAGAAAAAAATCAGAAATGCTATTAGATTTACTCTATAGCTTTGTAAGATATTTTCTTACAGGGAAAAGTGGTGAGAGATTTAAGTGAATAAAAATGAAATTAGGAAATTACAAATTAAATAAAAAATGTTTCAGTATCTTAGGGGAAAATACTTAACAGTAAGGCTACTCAAAAACGTATTATTTTAAAGAGTTAACTGTTTATTAAAAGATCTCTGCAAGTCCCAACCTCCTCCTATACAAAGTGGGAAGAATTTTTTTTTTTTACCATACATACATCATTATATATATATATATATATATATATATATATATATATATATTCTCTTGTAGCTAAATGCAAATTTTACAATGGATAGACAAGTCTACAGATGAAAAGCAAATCTCAGTTTAACAATTTTTGGTAGTCAAGAATTAAGAATTAAAAATACTTCTAAGTACATAAACTAAATGAATTAATGAAGAATGTAATGGTTTCAAGTTAGGAATAAGGACACTAGATTTTTAATAATAAAAGCTTCAGGAGCCTTTGTAAAATGGTTGTTTTGCCATGGAGAATAATGGAGTCTTAAGAGATACATGCAAGAGCATTTGCAAAGAACGTGTACAAATACTGCTTTGGCACAATGCCGATTCATGGCGCACTCAGACATGAATGAACTCATTAACAATAGCAATGAAACTAGCAATGTCAACCACTTTCCAAGTATATATATAAATATTGGTTATTTTTGACATGTTGATTATATGTGCATGAACTACAGTAAATTTTGACAAATGACAAGTCAACCTATGAAGAGAATATGATGCATGTGTTGGCAGTGTAAGAATTTAATATTTGTTAGTGTGGGTGACACAATCTTGCAAAAGACATGGAAATTCATAAACAATTTTTTTTTTCGGTGATAGATACTTTCTAAGAATTAAACATTAAATTCTTACATTGGCTACTCATACACCACACTCTCTCGTAGGTTGACTTGTCATTTATCAAAATTTACTGCAATTCACACATTAATGAACATAAGCACAAACAACCAAAATAGTATTAACATTAGACAAATTTCAATGTCTCAAGACAGGTAGAAATAGATAAGATCTGTTGCCCAATGCTAATGAATATAGACTTGATGTCTATTTCATTGAATATTTTAAAAAAATAAAAAATAAATAAATTAAAAATTTTGTCAAGACTAGTCTCAAGAAAGATTAAAGAAAAAATTGGCATGGAAAAATATCTTTTAAAGGGTGGTAACTTTTACAATGTCCTGGGTTTCACCAGAATATTAAGGTTTTGTTTTCCAATCATAAAAAAAAGAAAAAGAAAAGAGCGAAGAAAACCTGAATCGTTCACATTGTATTGCAATTATTACTGAAGAATACAAAAAAAAAAAATTCTTTCTGCAAAGACTTAACAAAAATGTTAAGTTTATTGTTTTTACAAAAAGACAAATTGAAAAAAAAAAAAAAAAAAAAAAAAAAAACAAATACAAGTCATACACACTCCCACATAACCCCTTTGCCAACCTAGTTGTCTGCAGTACCATTCAAATATTAACGGGGAGGGAGATGGCAGTATGGGACAAAGTCAATCACTGGGAACTCCATTTTTTTTTTTTTTTTTAAATTTCTTTTCATTAACTGGAATTTTTCAGCAGTTAGTTTTTTTTTCTCTTTCTCTTTTCAAGTGAGGGAGGTTTTAATTTCTTTTTTAAATAAAAATTCTAATAAAATATAAATTTTTAAAAATTTAGGTTCCCATCTCAAAGAAAAATAAAAATTTAAAGATTATCAAAGAAATTCAATTTAACATAAATAAATGTTAGAAAGACCAGAACTTCAGTTTTGTTTGGGCTAGCCAGGCCTTGATTCTAGTTTCATTTTTTTTTTTTTTCTTCTTCAAATTAAGAGATGACAAAATTGTTAAGTGACAAATTGACAGTTTAATCCAGGCTTTATAAAATAAATTACTGCAAAAGAGATTTGAATGTGCCATTTAGTCACAAATAAAGTTTAATTGCTCAGCTCTGTAAGCAATTGCGATAGTTGCCACAAAGAAAACTTAACAGATTGAATGGCACAAATAAAAAAAAATTGTCTGATCAAGTTATAATTTCATTAATGAACAAGCAATTATTATATATAGAATGCCGATCACTAATATTGAAATTTAAACTCTTGGAAATGTCTAAGAAATATATCCAAAAGCTGGAAATAAAATAAAAGTGTATGTGTAATATATATATATATATATATATATATATATATATATATATATATATATATATATATATATATGGGCGGAGGGGGCTTCTTTTCAGTAAATAAGCAAAATATTACTTTGTAAAATAAAATATTGTTTTTTTTTTTCCTGCTATCTTTTTGGATAATTTTTTTTTAATTATTTTATTTTATTGAGAGAGTGAAATTAAGATAGTAAGAACCTCAAAGGAACGCCAAATATTTATAGGATTTGTATGATGAAGTCCAAAATTGATGGGGGGACAGATAAAAGGGGTTAGTCAGCATTTTAAATTGGAAATAAATGACCAATTAACAAAAATTTGAGGAAAAAAAAAATATGATCAAATTTATGGAGCACCCAGTGAGTAACTAGTTCGTTAGCCACAGGTACATGGCAGGTGGTCTGGAGAGATAATTTTAAGTCAGCAGTCTTTTTATAAGAATAAATTTTTTTCAAAGTAAAAAAATAAAAAAAAAATATAAGTAAAAATAAAACCCATAAGTCAGTGCCACGTGTTGACACCGTTGTCATGATGAAAATGAGAGAAACATGGAAGATGACCAATGAGCCCTGTGACCCCTTTCCCTTCCCACCACCAAGGTAAATCTCAGCAGACACAAGCAAAAAACACAGGCTAGTGAAGAGACATAATGTGTAAGTGTGTTGATTATATATTGTGAGCAGTAGCAGTAGATATAGCAAGAGCAATACAAAAGTCTCAAGACAGCACACACTTCTAAGAGAGAAGGAACGGCAGAAGCAATGTCCACTGATGGTTTTAAAGAATGTTTTATTTTGTGGTTCTTGAGTGATTCTTGTTCCGATTTTGCACCCAGGTCTCGCGGCTCTGTCCTGCAATTGTTGTAGCACTAATGCACAGCAAAAGACTGCTGTGAACACAAAGTCGTGACACAACGGAATGCAGCCAAGACTGCGATTGATGCAGCAGCTATCATCGCAATCTAAGCAACAAAGGCATTTGGCGTGGTGTAGTAGTCCATCTTGGTAAAACCTAGTGATGGGGTCACTGCCAATACCACATCCACCACAGCCGCCGCTTCTTTGTTTAACAAGAGCCGCCAGCGAATGCTTGACGGATGTCGAACAAACACCGGCGATTCATTTGTTTTTTGGCTCGTGGCGCTTCATGTGGAGAGCAAGGTGATCTGAACGAGCAAAGCAACGCTCACAAACTTTGCACTTGAATGGTTTAGCGCCAGTATGTTTACGGATGTGTCGAGTCAATTCATCAGAGCGAGCAAAACGCCACTGACAGTTGCTGAAGTGACAGAGATATGGCTTTTCACCTGAAAAGACAGAAGAAAGAAAACAATAAGTTTATTATAACACTAGGCTGAAAGGGGAAAATAGCATTTCACATATCTTCCAAATAGGGAAGAATGAAAACAAAATAAAAAGTTATTTTAACAGACTTAATTATAAAACTTTAGCACAAGCAGAGAAAAGAACTATTTATGATACAGTCCTTAAGCAAAGACCAGATACCTAAGCTTAGTCTAGAAATTTGTTAAGTAGTTTCATTTTAGTCAAATAAGTAAATATTGCTTTATAATTCAAGACTATGAAAAAGTTCATGGTTAACTGATTTTTTTTTTAAAAGAGCTTAACCCTTTGCAGGTTATTTAAAGCCATAAAATATTTATTTTTAGATTATAAGAATTTTGGGGGATGATGATTTCCTAATACAAGTCCTACTAATTAACCCATATCTGGGGGGAGAAGTGGTTGATTCATACCTTTCCCAAGGGTATTTGTGCATAAGTGACTATAATGAACCTGACAGGTATAGAAGCTCAGCACTCTGATGTCCATTTCAGAGCTGTTATCAATCATATCATCTGTACATCCAAGCTTACAGCAATTGGTATTCCCAAGTAGTCACCCATCTAGGTACTGACCAGATCACACCTGATGTTGCTTAACTTCAGTGATTGTACAAGAACTGGTATTTCAGTAGGGTATGACCATATGTCAAAAATCAATGGTCAAACTGACTTGCCAAAAACTGACCAAACAGAACTTTTTAGTGAACCCTTTCTTGGTCTGGGTGACAAGTTTTAAACATCCCATCAGAGGTCAGGAATTCACTATAGTCTAAACTTTATACAACTTTCTAATAAAATATAATTTTTGAATTAATTTAATATCATTAAATTTTCTAACCTTTGGTGGCCAATATTAACATCTTTTTTTCCATGAGATGTATTTATCAACAATTTTAAGTTCAGTTTTTACCTAACATTAATAACAAAAAAAGTATCTAAAAATTTAATTATATACATCTCAAATATTTTGTTAATCAAGTTATTTTCAGACAGGAAAAAGTTCTTAAAGGAATATAAATTTGTAAAATTTTTCTCATTGCTTACCTGTGTGGATTCGTTGATGAGCTTTCAAATGGGAACTCTTTGTGTATGCTTTGCGGCAATCTGGAAAAAACAAAACAAAACAAGAATATTTAGTGAAAAGAATTATAAATGAATTGTCTAAAAACTGTATTGAATAGGCTTAACAATTTCTAGGCTTCATATTGGAACAGTTTGTTTTTTTTTATTTTATTGTCAGCTTAATTTTCATAATACAACATGCTTAAAAGCTCAACATATAATTACTTTTTAGAACAATTTTAACAAAGCCTATAATCACCATGAACATTTGTTTCCTAAAAGATTTTTCTAGAAGCCCAATTAAATCTATTTGTTTGAACGACGCATAAAAACCAATTTTAAACTATCAAAGAAAAATGAGAGCGGACCAAATATTAACTCGATGTGAGGATTTGATAAGTATGGATTGCCTCCCTTGACAGAAAAAACGCGATCTAAAAAGGTTACCTGTCGTAAGCTAATTTTCAGTTAACACAATTTAAAAAGCGAGAAAAATTAATGAATTTAAGAAACAGTGAGGTGATTTTATTTTAAAATTATTAAATCTAGCCATTTTGCTAATTTTAATTCTCAAGAGTCACAATCAAGGGGAAGACGCTTGGAGTGCTCTACTAGTGATATGGCCTCACACCCGACTTAAAATTAGATGTAGAATGATAGCTTGTACTTGTCTCACAGCAAGTCCCATGTGTCATACAAGTCCTATTCTTGTGGTGCAAGTTAGCAAACTA
Organism: Acanthosepion pharaonis; assembly: GCA_903632075.3. Classification (NCBI taxonomy): domain Eukaryota; kingdom Metazoa; phylum Mollusca; class Cephalopoda; order Sepiida; family Sepiidae; genus Acanthosepion; species Acanthosepion pharaonis. Next base: position 741,907 of record CAHIKZ030002269.1, read on the forward strand.
GACTCGTAGGTCAGTTTAGCCTTGTGACAAAAACTAAGCTATACCGCTCTCCAGATAAATACTTTTCTTTATTAGAGCATTTAAGATTAATCTGGATTATCACTTACAAGTTACGTAAGTTGAGAATAAGTCCTGCTACACAAGATATAATTTTTTTTTTCATAAGCACTCTAGAATTTATCAATAACAGAATTAAAATCTAAAGAGGTTATAGGGGTGTCCTGTTTACTACCTAAGTAAATGGAACTCCCTACCGAAGTAAAGGAAAGTCATATCATGCGAGTTCAAATTTTTTATTTTTAATTCATATAATCACTGGAATGCTTATTTAATAATATAGTAATAGGAGAAAAAAATGTTGAAAGATAAATGATTAAAAATGCTACCTGTAAGTTATTTGGAAACTGAGTATTTATCAGTTTATTTTTTAAGGCTTCCATAGCATTAGAACGAATTTACATTGCATCCCTTTTAAACTTTTATAAAAATATAAATCATTCGTGATCTGGAGTACTTTATCTATAATAATTTGAAAAAAAAAAAATGAATATTTCTAGTTGTAGAGCCTATATTAAAATTTGACTTTACAAGTTTAAATTAGAAAAATAAATAAGATAAAAATACTTACTTGGGAAGTCGCAAAAATGAACCCGTCTTTTTTCGAGTTCAGGGTTGTTCTTCCTGTTATATTTTATCGTAGAGCATCCTGGATGTGTTTGGGGAATTTTCTTTGAGACAGTACTCACAGGTGGAACAGACAAGACAGTAGGATTAGACTTCATGTAATGCCTTGCATTACCCGGGTATGGTGGTGGAGGTGTACGGCGAAGTGGGGTGTCCTGGTTGGGACTAGCAGGCTGTGAGTTTGGAGGTGTAGGAAAGATAGGACCAATCGACGATGATGACGATGACGAAGAGAGGGACGATGATGAAGACAAAGATGAATTGGAAGAGGATAAAGAGGTAGTTGATGAAAAGTTGGATAATGTTTGGGTATAGGACAGGGGCATTTGCTGAGAAATACCCACTGGCCCTTTAGTCCGATGACCAAGGGGGTCACTGAGGTTGGGTTTTGCGTCCACGATGCAGGGGAGACGATTATTCTGTTCGTACTTGCAGGGTGGGATAAGAGAATTAAACTGGCACGCCGGCTTGGACCAGTCATTGTCCTGCGGCTCACATTTAATACGAGCTGCCATATCATCTTTCATGCCGTCTTGGGAAGTGACCAGGTGCATGCCGACGCGAATGTCATCCCACATGGCCTTATTCCTCTCACTGGACATATCTAGTTCATGAGTCTCCGGGGGGAGAGCGTAAGCATCACAGATCATGGAGTCAACGTCAAAGTCTTCTGGCTCGACCTTTATATGAGAAGAAAAATCATCCCATTCCATGTCCCTCCGACCTTCGTCTGTCACACAAATGTTGATCTGCGACTGTTGTTGGCCGTTGTGCTGGACCATATGGCTCGTCGGCGCCATAGTGCCAATGTTTGATGAAATCCGGGGAGTCATCAAGTTTGTGTACATGTTGTTAGAGCTGCCCAACAGACCAATTCGTAGGTTGTTGGTGTTGCTTAAAATTGAAGGTTTTAGCCCACCATCCTCGTTAAAAAATTCACCGACCACTGAAGCGCTATCACGCCTTTGTCGTTTTCGAAGGGCTGGGGATGATGGAGCTGGTGATAGGAGATACTGGTCCAGATCAGTGTCAGTCTGTAAAAGAAAAAAAGAAATTCTAGAAACTGCAGGCAAATTAATGAAATTAAAACAAACATTAGTCACTAAAGAAACAAATGCAAAATTATAAAAAAAAGAAAACAACTGTCTGTGCGAACAACCCCTTTCCTTATAGATGGAATTTAAATCTATTCTAAAAACTAAAAAAAAAAAAAAAAAGTCATTTATGGTTCACAAGTGTAATGAGTACCCGCTGATTTTTGTAAACGAACCAAGCTATTCTGAGAATTCCACACTAGTCGACAAAAATACTGACAATTTCTTATTTGCTTAGAACCAAATTTTTAAAAAGAAAATCCGTCAAAAAACCCCCCAAAAAACAAAAACTAAGCATTTGCTACTTTTAACTAAAATTTAAGTTATGACCAGTTGCTTTTTATAAGTCACAAATCTGTAAAAATAAAATACATGCTAAGTACAGTTAACAATAACATTAACTAGTTAAAAGAAAATAAAAAAAATAAAGACCGGATTTAGTTTAAATCTCACGATCTTTGAGAAAAATAAGTGATCGAATCGTGACATTACTGCACACACACACACACACACCAGCCAAAATGGACCAACTACACAGTAAATAAAAGAAAACTAAAAGTAAAAAGCTTCAAGCGAGAGACTTTTATCGAATCGAATATATATTTGTTGACTATACGATGTTTAAGAGTGATTTTTTAAACGGACCTTGGAAGTTATTTGGGAAAAAAGAAAATCACAGGTAGGATGGATAAAAAAAAAGTATAGTAATACTAAACTTTAAATTTGAATATTTGTCTGAAAAGATTAATTTTTAATGTCTCAAGTTTTATCAAGACACTGAGGGGAAACCAACTGAAACGTGACTAAGAAAGTAAGTGTTACTTATTTTAAAAAAAAAAAAAAGTGTCGTTCATCAATAGCATTCTTATATATCTAACAAAAATTAAGAGCCAACACTTTGAATAGAAAAGATTTGAATATATTGACTTTTTGATGGTGTATAAAAATTAAAAAAGTCTTCATTTTTATATTTTTTGTCCGTTTTTAACGTAGATGCACAATTTGTGAGTGCGTGCGTGTGTGAACAACAAATACAGCGCTTTTATTTATCAGTGTCTGCCTGGTCGTAAAAATAAGGTACTTCGTCATATCACAGACGACGGATTTCTTTATTAAGGAAATAAAACTATTTAAAGAAATCCCAAGTGTAAGAGAAAAGAAAACTAAAGTCGAGTAGATAAAAACTTAAAAACTTTAATTTCGTTGCTCGAGGCAGAAGAAAATTATTCCCGATCCTATTCTAGCCTAAAAAGTGAAAGGCCGGAAAAAAAAAAAAAAACTTCCTGAAGACAACCGTTTCTGTGTTAATTTCGGAAGAATACTTCTAATTTTTCATAAAAATAATCTAAAAAAATAACATCGTTTAGTAGTGATCTCTAAATTTAAACAGCAAACTGAACACGATCGCTTCTGTCATCACGTGTCTTTCCAGAAATCGTAAAATCAAGTTATCATCTTTTAGTTTTAACTTTACTAATGTTTAAAAAAAACAGATATTTTCTATTGATTTATGAAATTTCTTTCGTCACTTATGAAAATAAACTAGTTTTTCAATCAAATATAAAAAAGAAAATAATGTCATTAACCTCAATTTTTTTAAAAAATGGTCGGCAAGCGGAGGAGGATCGAACTTATCAGTTCAAATAGCTTGCTAACCGTCTCCCACGGTAAAATGCCTCACAAATGCACTTAAATACCCGCATTCTATCAAGTGAGCTACGCCTATAAGTCGTAAAGTTTAAAATTTGTCAGTAAAGTTCTAAATTTTTGTCATAACAAAAAGCAATTGTTTTTAAGAAATGTCTCATCGTTAAACCGGGAGAAGAAACATTCATCAGTTTTTTAAAACAAAAAGTTTGGTAAAAGTTTCAGGAATAAAAGTTCCTGTAGTAATAATCAAAAGTAGTTTGTTAAAATTTACATCTGCCTAAAAGTTTTTGAGAAAGACAGGCTACTTTATCGCAGATCTTAAAAAAAAAAATATATTTCCCGAGTTTGATGACGCCACTATAGATTAAAAAAAAATTAGCGAAAATAAAGACAAGGGAATGACGGAATGAGTATATAAAAAAAAACTAATTTGTTTAACCCCATCGTAGCAAAATTAATGTTAACTAACTGTGACTGAATATTTTCTAAATTAAATTGTAATAAGTAGTTAAGAAAAACGTTAATGAAACGAGCCTCAACCTTACCCTGGGTGACAAAAAGTGAGGGTGGGGAAGAAATAGAAATCACTCAAGATTGACTTAATTTCTTTCTCGTCTTTTCCCTATGGAAATAAAAAGAAAATGAGAGAAATGGGCAGCTGTCCACGTGGCTTCTACCCTCTTTAGTCTACCTCTTCTAGTCTCGTTGTCACACTGTAACACGCTCCAGTGATTTCCTTTCACTCACCGCTTAAAATAGAAACTGACGTCATGTATAAATAGTACGTGACGTCAGCAAAGGCTCAGCCAATCAGCGTTAGCCAATTTCACTTTTTGTGAAAGAATTTCCTTTTGCACATGGCACTAAGGACGGTTTTTTTGTTTTTTTAACATTTTTATTTTTAGGCTTTTTTTTTTTAGTTTTTTTTAAAGCAAATTCATCCGCCCTCACTTTCTTTTTTCTTTTTACTCGGCGTGTCTTCAAAGCCCTGAGGGCTACCCAAGAAAAGAAGAATAAAGATACGCATAAAATAAGTAAAATGAAAAAGAAAAAGACGCTGCTCATTAAAAAAAACCGGAAATGAATCTTATTTTAAAATGATTCAATCATTCTTTTTCAATGAATCGATCACATATCCATTTCCCCACCTAACTTGGTCAATATATAGAACAAGGGGCATCAAATGTCATTATTGATATGTAAGACGATTGACAACTTTGAATATGAAACAAAGTTGATTTGTTTTTTTCGTTCTTTTTTTTTTTTTTACTTGTCATCAGTGACAAAAGAATAAACACATTATGAGCAACTAAATTTTCTTTAGTAGTGTAGAAAGTAAAGAAATCCGATTAGTAAATAATAAAAGCAAAATTAAACAAATTAAAAAGAGTTAAGAAAGAGAGAGAGAGAGAGAGAGAAGGCAGTTTAAGCAACTTTTCCACGAATGTCAAACCGGATATAAATTGCTTTTAGTTTTTAAAACCATGGCGTAATTATTTTTATGACTCTTTCTTCAGTTAAACTGAGAGTTCATAATTAAAAAAAAAAAAAAAAAAATCAGAAAAACTTCTTTTTAAATAAGTTCATTATATCTTGATTCTTGATAAAAAAAAATATCCCGTGTGTGTGTGTGTGTGTGTATGCGCGTGTGATACACTACTTGTCATTAAAGATCATCAATCAGTAAAACTATTGTACAAGTTTTTTTTTTTTTTTTTTTAAGAAAAACGGAAAAATACTGCACTGAAGTTTGGGAACTTTAAAGTAGTTAGTACTATTATTACTTACTACTTACTACCATTACTTTTTAGATCCGTGAATTTTCCTAATGGACTGACAAATTTCATGTCATGGTGACACTTGCTGGTCAATGGTCCTTTCCCCACACTTTTATCTAGTTAACTGAGAAATAATTTAAATTGAAATAAGAATTATCACTGAATGTTAAAAAATGATCAAGAACAGTAAAAAAAAAAAAAAAAAAAAAAAAACAATTGTTTTCTTTCATTCACTTTTTCGTTTGTTTACTCGTTTAAAGTTTGATTTTAACAAAAAATATTTACAGTGAACAGGACCAAATTTCATTAATATTAGGAATAGTTTGCAGCGTAGTTTATGAAAATGCTGGAGTTTCATTCAACGTATTTTTACGTTATCTTTCACTTTCAATAGTAGAATTAAATAGCAGTACGAACATATCTCTGCCAAATCCTTGAAGCCTAAGAAGAGCAATTATTGGTTTTACTATTGCTGTAACTAGTGATAAAAACAATGAAAATCCTTCGATTTTCTGAAGTATATCATTTCCTGATTATGTATCAATGTTGTTGAGAGTTCGATGAATGATCGAGTTTGTTTTTAAAACGATATACAATTTCGATCAACACTTTTCGACGTGAACCTTCTTTTGTTCAGTGAATGAATGCCGTAATACTACTGTACATGATCAAAAAGATCCCAAATGTAGAAGTTTTTTTTTTTTCTTTTTTTTTTTTAATCATCTGAGAAGGTAAAAAGATTTCCAACATCAAGAGAAGAAAATGATCAGTCGTTTAAATGTATCCGGGTTTGTTTGTTTTTTCATTTGTTTTTCGTGTGTGCATAATTCAAATGATTTTTTTCCTTGGGTGATTTGATAGAGTAAAAATGGTTAAGTTAATGAAAGAAAAGAAAAAGGACGTTCATAAACTAAAATTAAAAGAAAAACTTTTTAAAAAAGTACATGTCAAAAAATCAGATACTTTTGTCATCATGGTTAGGAATAAAAAAAACTAATTGATAAATGAAACGAGAAAATGAATAAAAAAATGAAAAGTTTCTTTTAGTGGTAGTGGGGGGGGTGTTGATGGATATTATTATTAATTTCAATTAAATAAGTTCACTTACGTAAGTTGTCCAGTTGGACACAATGTTCAAACTACCGTCAGCTGAAGGCAAAGTAATGTCTTTGTCTGGGACTATTTGGTCTTCGAACCGGGTGTTCTCAATTATTGCAAAATTCTCAGCCATTCCAAGTAAAACTTTCTGTTTTGGTGTTTTATGGTGTAACGACACCAACAAGGTAAGTGAAGTTTCAATAAAAGAAAAACTTGTAGTTTAAGAAATGAAGTTGAAAAAATAAAAAAAAAACGTCGCAAGGGATCTGTTTTTTAAACAAAGATCCCTTTTTTTTTTCAAAAAAAGGTTATTTCTAATATTCAAATGTACATCAACAGTAAGAACAAAATTAGATCCAAGTTAATATAAGCGGCTCTTTTTCTGAATTGAAAAAATAGGCAAAAAGTTGACAAATGTGTATCAGTATCCGACTTTGTTTTTAGTGTGTTTTCCTTTTTTTATCGCGTAGTGGCTCGTGCCAAGCAGGCAAAAGTTTTGATTCACTTTACAATGAGTGTCCATTTATATAGATACGAAGCCGGTGACGTCACATAGGATTTATAAAGAGGGGAGGAGCTTACCCCCCTCTCTCACGTTAGTTCAGATTTTCTTGTCTATTTTAAAACATCTTTCTTTCCACTTATTATTTCGTTTATATTTCCTTCCCCCCTCCACTTGTCATGATTTTCATGTTTTTTTCCATTTACAATTTATTTCGCTATTAGTATTACACACACACATACATACACACACACACACACACACACACACACAAACACACACGCACACACATATATATATGTATATATATATATATATATATATATATATATATATATATATATATGTGTGTGTGTGTGTGTGTGTGTGTGTGTGTGTTATTTTAAATTTGTGATTTGTTTTTTTTTAATTTTTATTTGCGTTCCATGCTCTCAACTACGATACTTTTCTTTAATAAATAAACAATCAATTTCACATTTCTTTCTCCCCTCGATAATCATTTAATTATTTCATCAGCTTTTTTGAAGTCAATTTTTGTTTCGCTTTCTGATGAGTCATTTCTTTACTTTTTAAAAAGTTTTCTTTAATTTAATTTTAAACATACCAACGAATTTAATTTAATTAAAAAAAATAAGATCACGAACGAGAAATCTTCGTGTTTTGAAGAATAATAATTAAATTTAAATTATAATATTCTCTCTCTACAAATACAGGAAATACAAAATAATGTTATAGTTCGGTGTAGAGAGAGTTTCATCCAATAAAAGTGAAATATTATCAGATTTTTAATTTTCTTTAAAAGAAAAAAGAATTTAAAAAATCGATTTCGATAATGTATTGTAAAATATGCCATGGAAGTAAAAAAACAAAACAAAAAAAACAAAACAATAAACAACTACTTTTAAAATTTTATTTCTGTTTTACTTAGAATTTAAAATTGAGATTTGGAACCTTTCATAAGTATTTCTTATATACTTTTTTTGTATGAGAATGAATTTAATTAAAAATATATATATATAAAAATTGCGTGTGCGTGTGTGAAAGAGAGAGCGAGAGAGAGAGAGTAAGTGAGAGAGAGAGGGGGTAAAGAGAGAAAGTGTGTTTTTTGTTGATAATACTATCTTTTATTTCTAGTATATACGATTTTCTGTGTCCGTGTGTTCGACTGTAGATACGTAAAAAGTTTCAAGCAGAAAATTGGTATATAAATTATGTGTGTGTATGTGTGTGTGTGTGCGCGTGTGTTGATATGTACACGTTCTTAACATTTGACTGTATGTGTAAGTTTAAAACTTGTGTACATTTGTAACTGTATAAAAATACTTAAGATGCGAGTGTTTACTTTGATGTTTATGTTTGAATGTGTCCTTGTAAAATGTTTTGAGCGTGTGTATATTGTCTCCATGTCTTTTTCTATTGGTGTGTGTGTGTTTGTTTGTATGTGTGTGTGCGTATAAGCGACATGTTGAACTAGTTTTATATAACAAGTGATACGTTACTTATGACGTCATTTTGTTTGGAAGACCTCGTTTGATACTTTACACTGCTTTTAAAATGCGTTCAACTAGAAAAAGAATGAATTTATTCACGAACACTTACTTTTATTTATTTATTTTTTTAAATTGAAATTATTTGTCTTATCTTTATTTTTAGAGATTGACTCGTTTCTTTCGTCACCAAACCGTAGAAAACTGCTTGCTTTCAGAAGAATCATTTGCCAGTTTATAAACTAAAAAAGTATTTTAAAAAAAAAGAAGAGAAAGGTATTTTTTTAGAAATAATTTTAGAGAGAGACAAAGACTAAAAAAAGAGAAGAAATAAGACAAATCGATAATACTGCAATAAACAAAACACCTTTCTAGATAAATAAAAATAATGTTAAAGTGACAGTAAAAATTTACACTCTAACTCTAAAAGAGCCTCGTTGTGGTGCAATAAAGAGTTTGTATGGTAGATTACAGATTCAAAATCATGTCGCGAGTTCGATCCTTACTGGATGCCCTTTCTTTACTTGGTGACGTTGTGCTATGAATATTTCAAGAATCTCCCTTAAAAGTCGGTATATGTGTGTATTATTTCTTTCTCATGTTAATGCGTAGTAAATTTTTTTTTTACGGTCCTCACTACACTAACGGATATAAAAACAAAAGTTTAGGTAGGAGTTCATCGTCATGTCAGGTGTCTATTTATTTATTTACGACCGTCTTACTATGTCACATGAGAGATTATTTATTTTGTATTCGTAATTTTGTATCCCAAGTGTAAAAAAAATGGAAAAGAAATTTAAAAATGTTAACATTTTTGTAATTAGAAATTCTTAATTTTAAAATGAAAATGTAAGAAGGGGAACTAATTGTATCACGATGGGTGTGTGACTTTAAACGATACTTTCTCTCTATCTTTCTCTCTCATATGTGCGTAAATGAATGGTTAATCTCTGTTTATCTATCAAATTTTGAGTGTTGATTGACTTAAAGGAACAAAAATATATATATTGTAAATGTAAACACTTTCTTTATTTTAACATTTTTTAATGTTTTCTGTATCATGTTACATACACAAGTGCACATTTATTTGTGTGTGTGCGTGTGTGTGTGTGTGTCCGTTCATTTAAGTTCTTTTTCTCTCTCTTACCGTCTCTGTGTGTGTGTGTGTTTGTATGTTTGCAGTTCTCCCAAGTAAATGTGACAGTTTCTTTTCGCGCGAATTAATTCAGTATATTATTCATTCTCCAGTGATCTATCTCGCTTGCTGATCACTTTCGTTTGTCTATTTACGACGTGGATATCTGTTTTGTTTTTGATTTTTTACTAGGTCTCCGTTTTTTTTTCTTCTGATATTAAAAGTGTTTTTTTTTAACCTATCTTCTAAAAATGTTCAACATTTCTCTCTTCCTTGTATATATGTAGATATCCATGTATGTATATTGTTGTTATTGTTGTATATGTATTTTACCATTCCTCTTCTTTTCTTTTTCTTTCTTTAAATCTAAAATGCGTTTCTTTCTTCCTCTCTTTTTCTGATCGCGCGCTTATGACTTATTGTGTTTTGTTGTTTACGACTCTGTCATCCTTACTATCTTCTTTACCCTTTCTTTTTTTTTCTTCTTCCTGACTTTTGGGGGGGCTTTATTGACAGTTCTTTTAAGCGGGATCTTTTTAACCGGGTGTTTTCCAACTTTGCGAACAGTTTCTTTTCTCTTGCATTCCTCGTTTATTTTTTTATTTTATTTTATTTTTATTTTTTTTTACAAAGGCTACCTTGATCTAGTTAATCTTTTTTTGTTGTTTTTTTTTTCTATTGACAACGTCCATATTTTAAATTTTTTTTTTTTTTTTAAGTTTAAAATACATTTATAGGGACATTTACTTTTTTTTAAACATAATATCTCTGCTATCAGTCATTTACTCCACTAATCTACAGGGAGACCATTGCAAAAATGGCGCTTTATTCAAAAAGGGTAACCAAGATAACACATTTTTTAAATTTTTTCTGATATTGTATTTTCTTAACGGGTGCTAATATCAATTATGAGAAACGGTAGAAAGTGTATGATGTAGGATAATGACATGAAGTTCAATATTTTAAATTTTAAATCTGTTTTTGTCTTTTGAGTAAGATTTTCATTTTTTCATACAGTTAATTTAGTTTTTTATTTTTCTAATAAATACATAGTTACTCTTATCTTTGTGAAGAGCCTAAAATCGGTGTCCTTTCCGAAAGACATGATCGACCTTTGAGTTTTATCGATATTTTAAATTTAATTTAACTTACACGTTCGCACAGCAACCATGGTGTCACAAAATAAAAAGCGGGGTATCAGATGTTACGTTTTTTACTTTTAAAGAATTCTGATTAAAATGAATGTTTTTTTTTTTGTTTTATATATCACTTATCCGTCTATAAGGGTTTTGTTTGGCTTTGGTTTTACTTAAACAAACAGTTTTTTTTTTTTTTGTTTTCTGTTTGTAATTTATTTTGGGGAATTATTAAGTTTACCGACTTTTCCGCTTATTAGACTTGTATATATAGAAGTTTTAGAGAAGCTATTTTTTCGGAAAAAAGAGCGAAAAAAAGATTGAAATTTTATAATGTATTTTAAAAGTTAATGGCAATACTGATTTTAGAGAAAATGATACAACTCAGATCAATAACATTGTTACAGATAATGTCGAAGAGGATAAATTTATTCTTTTGTTTAATTCAAAGTTTTTAAGAAATGAAAGTAAGAGTTGCTAATTGATTTGCGGCTATGTAGTACACTCAAAATTGTTAGTTTTTATTATATTTTTGTAAAGAGTTTTTATTTTTAATATATGATCTCCAGTAGATATTTTAAAAAATGCTTTATTTACATCACACACAGAGAAAGAGAAAGAGAGAGAGAGAGAGAGAGTATATTCTGTTTTTAGTGTTTGTACTGATCGACTTTTTTTATCTTGTGTGCGCTAACGTAACAACTATGACTCACTCACTACCAACAAATAAATGATTAAACTTGTTTTAATGTGATCAGTCATTCATTTATCTAAGATCGATTTTACGTGAGCCAATGTCAGGCGATTTGTACGGAAGATATATGATCTTGCTTACGAGAACGGACGATGCACTGATTGTGTGTGTGTGTGTGTGTGTGTGTGTGTGTGTGTGTGTGTGTGTGTGTGTGTGTGATAACTGCTTATTGAAATGTGCGTCATTATTATTCGTAATCAGAACAAACTTGAAATTTTTTTTTTAAATTGTTTGATAAAAGTTCGTGGTTACAGAAATAGCAGTAAGAGAATTGTAATGTGTCGTAAATAAAATAATATTTATGGTCAGGTGAGAGAGAGATAATTTTTTATTTCTTTTCTTCCTTGTTATAAAGCGTATCAAAGTAAATTGTCAATGTGAACTGAGATCATGAAATTCTTGCCACCTGCAAAATTTGGTCAGAGTCCCATCACGCTTTCAAAAAGAAAAGAAAAACAAATGTGTGTAAAAAGCTCCTTAGAAACGTACCCACGGGAGTATAACTACCATATGGGTGGTTTGGGAGATTGCTTTCCTTGCCCATGGGTTATAATAAATGGATTATCCACACACAAAAACAAAATTCTTACTTTGTTCTATGTATATAATGAGTGGATGTGGTATATAGGATAGACATTTTGAATTATACGTTGATGAGCTTAGAAACAAATATAGCACGAATATGTGTATGTTTATGGACAGTCTCCTCAGATGAAGAAGGGACTTGAAGCAAAAGAATTGTGGTTCTACAGAAGGATTCTGAGAATGGCCTGGACCGAACATGGATGAAGTTCTAGATAAAATGGCAGCAAAAAGGACGCATGATTAATATTAGGAAAAGACAGTTGAAATTTCTGGGGAACATAATGAGGAAAGAGCGCTTGGAAAATCTGACACTCACAGGACAGATTGAAGGTAAGAGGGACAGAGGAAAACGATAGACAATCTACCTAGCGAGCTTGAGCGAATGGATTGCGAACAGGTTTTGGGAGAGATGGCAAAAAGACAAAAGTTATTATGATCTACAAAGGATAGGAAATTGTGGAGAGCCATGATCGCTAACGTTCTGAAGGGACAAGGTATATACAAGAAGAATTACATTATATAATAATAATAATAATAATAATAATAATGGCCGCTCGTGTCCGATTATGCCTGTCTGTTAGGGCGGCTAGCCAATCCTTGTCGCAGACGCCTGCTCAGGCATGTTTGATCGAATCCCACAGAGCCTATCTGTGGTTTATACTGAAACTATGTTGAGCGGACCTTAGTTACAGTTTCTGGGAGAAAGCGCACATTATCTGGCGTAATCAACAGTTTGAACCAAGCCAGTACGTTCACATCCTCAGTCACGATGAACTGTTCCGAACTTCACTCAAGGTTTGGGTCAACCTGCGGTATGATTTTTCATGCACTTTCCGCAATTTACCTACACACAATTTGACCGAGTTTGAGAGAAGACAGTGGAACAATATAATCTTTTCCCACTCAGCCTGGTAAACCCTTACCCTGGGATGAACAATAGAATCATAAACTTGGAGACAATAATGTTAATTTTTAAAACCAAAAAATATCATTGAAGTTTTCGAAAATTATTCAGTAATAATTAGAATTATTTTAAAAAAATCTTTTAATTTAGTTGAGATAGATTAAACCCCTCATTGAACACACGCAAACGTACATACGCACACAAAATTGAATGAAAGTGAAATGGACATCTGTGCATCGGGGGCTAATTTCCCTTTCTGTCTGACAACAACACCTGGTTAATAGGAAAAGAGGATTAGCCGAAATGTTTGGCCTCTGAAGTCATTTTTATGATGCCTGTATTTGAACTGAATGTATTTATTAAAAGTGTGTTATGAATAAACAATCCAGATTTGACATTTAATCATCTTTCCGTCAGTAAAGCGACGGGATAACGACCTAATTTTAGATTCATTGCTGTTGGGGTAAGAAAGGGCTATTTGTACTAATCTTAAATTAAGTTTCCATATCTTCGATAATTTTACACTATTTACATTATTCGGACTATTGTCCTCATCTTTGTTGCCATATTTATCACAACGTTTCGGCCGTTGTACGCTCCGGCCTTCTTCAGGTAGATGGAAATTCGATAATTTTATAATGAAAAAAAAAAAAAAAAAGACTAAAATTAAAAATACATCAAACCTATTAGTTACCAATGGAATACGAATAAGATTGTTTCTTTTTATATGCATAGGACCATAATAGTAGGCCATCCGGGTACTTTGATCATTTACAATTGAGTAGTGAGTGCGATTCTCATTGGGCGCTCCATGCTTTCGGCCTTGTGCCACATCTAGGCTACGCTTAAAACAACAATAACAGTAGGCCATCCAGGTACGTGGTGTTAGTAAACTTGCCACGCTAGATCTGTTACGACTAAGTAGTGAGTTCGATCCTCACTGGGCGTCCCATGCTTTTGACCTTGTGCCACATTTAAGCTACGCTTAGAAAATCAGGGCACTTCAACGTGGTGTAATGGTTAACAAGCTTCTCTCGCTTGATCAATTATGACTGCGAAGTGAATTCGATTCTCACTGAGTGATCTACAGTTTTGACCTTCTGTTACAGCTAAGTTACGGTTAGAAAATCAGCTGGGTACCCGCATACTTTCGGTCTTGTGCCACGTCTAAGCTACCCTTAGAAAATGACCATAGCACTGGGCCATCTAGTTTTTGATATTAACTCGCTAGTCAGCGCTCTACGGAAAACCTCCACGAACCTTTATCTGTAGAGTTTTTTTTAGACACGCTTGAACACTCAGCGAAACAGCTTGCTGGTCAACACTACGACAAGCGCCCAATTATTTCCAAAACTTGGTCTCAAAAGACAGGTGTGGGGCACCTAGTGAGGAGCGAATTCACTCTGAACCAGTAATGTTTTGTAAGAAGAAGAAGAAGAAGAAGAAGAAGAAGAAGAAGAAGAAGAAATATTTCTACTTTCTGCGAATGTTGTCCTATGTGTACGGCTATCCGTTTGTGCTTACTTTAAAGACTCTCGGTGTCTGTGTGTTCGTTTAATGCGCTTGGGTTCGAGATGTGCGTGTGTGAGGAGACTGTCAGTCAGTCACCGCCTGATCTTCGAGGCAAAAAAACAAACATCTTTATTGATGAAATTACCTTGCAAGCTTGGTTGCTAGATAGATAAATCTCTGCTCCGCGGAAATTAGAGAAATTAAACAAAGCAAAAAATGTCAACACAAAAGAGTTTCGTTGGCGTAATTTATAGGGGGTCTACAAAGATGTTTAGTTTATAAGTGCCTCTTTACATTTCAGAAACAAGTAAACACTCATTCTAAGGGAATATACGCATTGGACAGATTAAGGTTAAATCAAATAATACAATTTAGTCGTCTGCATTTTTATCGGTCTTGACCTGTCATCTCGACTCCAGTCACATTCCAACTGCTGTAGAGTGGCTTCCTTGTGTCTTTTCTATAAATAATTTCATAGAAATTGTTTTAATGTGGTTCCTTCCTTAGTACCACGATTGCAGGAATTTAGACGTGTTACTCGACTGGCAAGTAGGTCTCATTGTTTTGTTGTTGAAATAGCTAGATGTAACCGTAAATTCTAGTCTAATAATTTCTTTTCTCGCTCTTCTTACTTGTGGAGCCCTCTACCGACTCCTTGCTTTCCTGTCACCTGTGATCTCCAAAAGTTTAAACGCAGCATCATTCGCCATCTTTTGTCTTCCTGGACCTGTTCTTTTATTGGCTTTTCTTTTCGCTAACGTTTTCTCAGTTTTTTTCACACTCAGTAAACCCATGCATCTTAGTAGCTTTATTTCCTTACTTGGGGGGGAAACAATAAAAAAAAAATGTTTCTTCGTACGGGTTTGAACTTTAAAAATCTATGTTTAAATTCCGTTTCGTTTCTCTCTCTCTCTCTCTCTCTCTCTCTCTTTCTTTCTTTGTTAATGTTCCAAGATCTTCCGACATGGAAGACTTGGAATATTTTATCTACTATTTAGACAAATATTTGAATACTAAACAAGCATATTTAAATCCAACGTCATTACCAGATGTAAAGGTTCTATCCAGACAGCTTCTTCCACTAGAAAGTGATGTGTTGTGGAACAGATAAAAAGATGTTCCCCAGACATTTGCGTACCAGACAATTGCGTACCAGACATTTGCGTACCAGACATTTGCGTACCAGACATTTGCGTCCCTGGATAATTGCGTTTCTCTTATTTCCTCCTTGTACGCCCTTACAACTGCCTTGAGTGGATCTTGAGCCGTGTACTGCGTGAAAGATAGTACTTAAAAAGACTTCGAATTAAGAAAAGAGTGGAGCATATTTTGTTCACTTTGCATTGATGCTCTTGTGAAAGGCATGAACCAATCTCTTCTCTCACAGCTATCTTGTTAAACAGGAGGGTGCCCCAACCTTGGTTGACAGCCACTCTAGAAGAAGGACAATTCTAAATCCAAACCATGGAGAAAGTAACGAGAAACCACTTCACGGTATTTCCTAAAAAGTCATGGCAATTCAAACATAAATGAAAGGAAGCTGTGGCAAGCCATAATTGTCTGACAAACGTATTTTACAATGAGCGGAGTATATACAAGAAATATGTAGCGATAGGTATGAACAGCATGAGATAGATAGATAGATACTGAAGAGACCGAGATAGATAGATAGATAGATAGATAGATAGATAGATAGATAGATAGATAGATAGATAGATAGTGAACAGACCGAGATAGATAGATAGATAGATAGATAGATAGATAGATAGATAGATAGATAGATAGTGAACAGACCGAGATAGATAGATAGATAGATAGATAGATAGATAGATAGATAGATAGATAGATAGATAGATAGATAGATAGATGAACAGACCGAGATAGAGATAGATAGATAGATAGATAGATAGATAGATAGATAGATGGTGAAGAGACCGAGATAGATAGATAGATAGATAGATAGATGGTGAACAGACCGGGATAGATAGATAGATAGATGAGAGGGGAGATAGATAGATAGATAGATAGATAGATAGATAGATAGATAGACAGACCGAGATAGATAGATAGATAGATAGATAGATAGATAGATAGATAGATAGATAGTGAACAGACCTAGATAGATAGATAGATAGATAGATAGATAGATAGATAGATAGATAATCGAGCTTGTGTAATATCTTTGTAACGCATCTCTCTCTCTCTCTTTCACTCACTCACACACACACACATAGGTGCACACTAAAATTACTGACATATGTACTTGTCTGTGTCTGTGTGTCTGTTCATTCTAGCAAACTTGTTCAGGGCGAGTGATTCGTTATTCAAGCAGTTGAATTCGCCAAAGCTTCAGCTGCTGACTTGAAAGTTTGTTTTGTCTGTGTTCGTGTGTTCGTTCCAATTATAGTGAATTCGACTTTCAAAAAACATTTGCCGGGTGCCGTGCTTTCATGAAAACTTTCAAACGTCTTCCTAAAGATATCATACGTCTTCATGTTAAAAAACAAAACACAGAAAATAAAATACAAGTAGTGGCTCATCAGGTAAAAACGCTGCTATTTTACTTATTATTTTGTAACCATCCACCCGACTTTCATATCAGTAATGTGTAGAGAAGAAGCGTGTGTAAGTTTCATCCATTCTCTAGAACTCTCCTCGGGATTCGAGACTGTTGTAGCAATGCTGTCGTCTGGTTAGCTTCCATTCTTCCACAGAATTCCAATTCTTCATTCCTTTTTGCAAGACGCTTTGGGACTGTCCCAAGTGCTCCAATATTGAAGAAAATAACTTCCACCTTCATATTCCATGAATTTTTTTTTTCGTTTCTCTGGCAAGGTTCCGATGTTTTTCTAGTTTTTCATTTTCATTCAGTTTTCATCTGTTATCTGCTGAAACGGCAAATATCCATGATCTAGAATTTGTCCTTGTAAATAAACAATGATGAATTCTAATATGGATTGCATGTTCCGTTTGAATTCCAAAGTCTGAGAGCATTTTATGATTTTCCACTATTTGATGTAAAATCCTAGTCATTTGCATTGTTCTCGGTAGATGAACTCGCCCCCTTGCCCACTTACCTCTCCACGCTTTCCCGGTTCCCGCATGATCACCAAAGTTAAGCAACGGCCGAGCCTGCCTAGATGGGTAACCACTTGGGAATAAAAGGTGCGGTGGTGTAATGGCTACGGATAGAATTATGGATCGCGGATCGAACTGAGGAATCGGATCCATTACATTCACTTATGTGCTAATACCATTGGAATCTTCTCCTCCTCCTCCTCCTCCTCCTCCTCCTCCTCCCAGCTATGGGTAAATAGCAGGACAGAGTGGGTTCTATAGCTTTGGGTGGTAACCGACCTAGGAGAAAGTAACTGATTTCAAAACTGTATGTAGCCCTTGTGCAGCACATGCTATACAGCTAAAGAAAGGATTGTTTGCATTGTTTTGATGATCATGGCTACGGTCAAATGATGATGATGATGATGATGATGAATGGCTCGGAGTTGTTTATCGGAGAGCCGAGTTCCAATTCCCGCTGTGTTCATTATATCCACCTTTTCCCCCCAGCTATGGGTTAATTAGTGAGACTTGTATCACTAAACCATTATTATCGACCCATCCACAAATTCTTACAATCTAGAAATATTTTCTAGTTTTAAATATCATTACAATCGGTTGATAAGCGAATCAACCAACCAAATCATGCCTCTTTCTTCATCTGTGATGAGATTGTGCAGCATTCACTGCCATATAGGAGGAATGATATTACATAACA
>CAHIKZ030002269.1:762500-785000 GCA_903632075.3 Acanthosepion pharaonis
AATGAAAACTACAGACAAAATTTCATTTTCTCCATCAAGACATTCATTTCTGTAGTTTACTGCTACCAGCAAGCAGAAAATGTTTTTCCCCTGATGATGGCCATGTTGGCCGAGACTAGTCGAGGAATCTAAATGAAATAATAATAATAAAAACGAAAGAATTTTAATTTTTTAATATTTTTTATTGTTCAGTATATATATATATATATATATGTATATATATATATATGTATGTATAGATAGATAGATAGATAGATAGATAGATAGATAGATAGATAGATGTGTGTGTGTGTGTGTGTCACACTTCACAATCTCAAGAGTCTATTTCCTTGTTTAACAATGATTGGTTTGTTGATTTTGTTTAGCGGCATATCAATCTCTATAAGTTGTTTAATATCGAAATTAAATAATTTGGACACAATTCTGTGCCTTCAACTACAGATAAAATGTATTGCTACTCATTTTGCTTTAAATATGTTTTGTTGGTAATTTTACTATAAATATGGATTTTTTGGTTGGTTGATTTTGTTTAGCAACATATCAACCTCTTTGGGTGGTTTAATGCCGAAATCTAAATATTTTGAACGCAGTTTTATGGCTTCAAATACAAATGTTTTGTATTACATTTTATACTTCCATGGTAAAGGTATATTTTTTAAAAATATATTTTATAGATCATAAAATCTATTGTTGCTCATTTTATAAAAAAATATGTACTGTTGATATTTGTTTGGGGGTTTACTAATTAACCATAGCTGCGACCCTAACTAGTGTTACCATCCCGAACAGTGGGTGAACTTTAGTATAAAAATACATCTAGAATCCGAAAATAAGTGAAATCTAATAGAATCAAAGAAATAGACAGAATGATAGTATCCACTCAAATTGATTAGGTAGGCAAATCAATAGCAAGACGGAGCACAACCCCCCTCTACGCAGTTTTGAATTCAGTTTTCCTTCTCCAAGACTGGTTGTCGACCAAGGCTCTAGGGTGCCGTCTGTCCTGCTATTTATTCACAGCTGGGCGGAAAGAAATCGATTCATACCTTTCTCAAGCGTATTTACACGTAAGTGAATGTAACGTACTCGACTGGGATTCGAACTCGGCCCAATCTGAGCCGCTATCCATTACACCACCCGCGCATCCCTATAAGAAAATTGATATTAAGCAGTTCAGGAGTCTTTTCTTTGTTCATAACGAAATATTTATCCATGAGTCTAACGTCGAATATGGTAAACGAACGTTTTCTTTCTGTCCATTGAATATCGAACTCAGTACTCAAGAGTAACGGTCAAGTTCTCAAAAGATTATTCCACGCCAAAGAGTTCATTTATTTAATTCTGTGTGATAACTATCAAATGCAATGTGTGGTAAAGATTTTATGCAATGTGTTATAACAATGACATGCAATGTGTGGTAATTATCACATGCAATGTATGGTAACGATCATATGCAAAGTGTGATGATAATCAAATGCAATGTGTGGTAACGATCATATGCAATGTGTGGTAACTATCATGTGCAAAGTGTGATAACAATCACATGCAATGTCTGATAAAGATCATATGCAATGTGTGATAATGGTGAAATCCAATGTTTGCTAACTATCACATGCAATGTGTGATAACGCTCATATGCAATGTTGCATCGAAATTGATTTGTGGTCTGATGTTCGGAGGATAATGCAGATGTAATGGAAATTAATAATTATCGAAATTAACAAAATCTTCTATGACGCATGTTATGTTATGTTCAAAGTTAATATTATTAAGTGTTGTTTTTTTTATTAATAAGGCTTCCATTATTTTTAGCCTTTTTTGCATGTAGATGATGCTATTATATTAGTGTTGTTAACAAGTATGTTACGAATAGTGTCGGGTAGATCTCCATGAATATTTAAATGAAATCTAATTGAGCTATGGTCAGAAAAGTGTAGAGTGAGTCTGCGTGTCAAACATGTTGTAGATGGGGCCTGTATAAATATTCACGAATTTTGATTGATCAGGAATACAATTCCTTAATGGGCATTTAAATTCGTAAATAATATCTGCCCTACACTTAATAATATTAACTTTGAACATGGATACAATATCTTGACCGTGTTTTGAAAAATGAAAACATTTGATAAAACGTATATATATATATATATATATATATATAAGCACGCATTATATACACACTCATACACAAACACACACACACACATATATATATATATATATATATATATTCGAGTGGAGCAAAAATATTTACGTTTTTTAAGAGACCTTTACTATAAAGCTTATTTCATGCTGATCGTGTCAGTTCGTGTGCACGATATTTTTTGAGTAGGGCAACCAGGATTCTTTAATCTAGAGAGCTTTTTCATCGATGACAGACCTTCTGCGCATTCTGCAAACCTGATTGCTGCCCACCTAGCCAAAAAATAATTTCTGAAGGGACCATTTATTATGTCTTTCGAATGAGCAGCTTGCATAAAGTAATATATAGTGCTAGAAAAATGGGGTTTTTACTCAAACACGTGCTTCCATTAAAATAACGTTTAGAGTAATAAGAAATACAGTCTGATCAAAAAAATAAAATCCATTAATCACATAGAAATTACTTTATTTACGTTTTGAATAATAAAAGTCAGCTGATAGGGTAGGAATCCACGTCTTTCCCAGCTATGGGTTAATTAGTTTCTCATATCGCGCTTCTCGCTTGTGGAAATTAAGCACAGTACTAGATTTGCGGCAAGGTCTCATCATTATACAGCTGAAATGGTGAGATGTAACCGTAAGTTCTATGCTAACAGTTTCTTCTCTCGCACTTCTCACTTGTGAAGTTGTTTTCTGACCTCTTGCTTCCCAGTCAACTTTGATCTTAAAAAATCTAAATGCAATTTTAATCGTTATCTTCTGTCTTCTTAATTCTTGTTCTTTTATTGTTCTCTCGTCTTAATAATATTTTTTCTTGTATTCTTTAACACTCAGTAACCCCTTTGCGTCTTAGTGGCTTTGTTGGCTTGCTTGGGGTGAACTAGTTAAAAAATAAGTCTTGTATCAACAAATTATTATCTTCCCTTCCCCACAAATTCTTATATTGTAAAAATATTTTCTGGCTTTAAATAACCTGAAAAGGTTTGATAAGCTGTAAAAAAACGAAATCAACCATTGAATGAACGAATCATTAAAAAATGGTAAAAGTTTTATTTTTAATGCAAGTTAAAAATATATTTAAATTCTTTTTTTTCTTTTTTTAAATTGGCGCTTTGTACAGAGGTAGAAAATCAGTTAAGAAAAAAATTTAACGAAATTATAAGATTAATTACGCAGAAATCTGAGAAATTAATTTAACAAACAGAAATACAAATCGTGCTGCTAACGCGGAGAAATTTCTCAAGTATGTCGCACCTGGTGACTATTATCAACAATAATTATAAATGAACAGACGCCCATAAAATATTGACTTTCTGATGAGAAGAAGAAAAATGACCCGGATGAAAGTCTGTCTGAAAATAATATTAAATGTGCGATCACACTAAACTGACCAATACCATTTGTAGGATTTAGTCAATTTAGATGTGAGATGTTTCTTGGCTTCGTTTATGATCATTAACTTCGTATGCCGCACACAACTAAATGGACGGAAGATTGTGTTGCGCCAAATTAAGTGATTAAAGTTAGAATTTATTCAATTCTATCAGCTAACTGGCCATTTGCTGACAGTGGTTATTTATTCTGTTAAGCCTAGTCTGACACAAGGTTACAATATTGGAGCACTCGAACTTGTCTGCGAAACGAGCTTCCGAACTCAGCACTTTGTTTTGTCTTCATCTCTCTCTCTCTCTCTCTCTCTCTCTCTGTCGCTATATCTCTCGCTTTCTCCTCCCTCTACTTTCACACCCTCCCCCTCTCCCTTGTTTCGTAATTTAAAAAGGAAATATCAGTGTGTTTAAAAGTAATTAGATTTTTCCAGAAACGGATACAGAAAGAGAGCTTGGAGAATTTTATACTCACAAGTCATACTTAAGGTTCTACATTTTTTTAACTAATTCAAGACTAGTCAGTTCGAAAAATGAAAAATCTTTGCTATTATCATTTTTTGTTAATGAGCATCATCAATTCAATTGTTTCATTGAAAAATACGTGCTTCTTTCTTCTAATCACCAAACTAAAGCATTAAAAAGATTACAGATATTCGTTTGTTTTTTTATCATTCTGTAGCACCATTCAATCGTGAAATTTGAAATCTTGATCTCGCTACAAGTCTCACAAACCTAGATGACAATACCATGTCATTTCATGATTATGTAGAATCAGATCCTATGTAGAATTTTATCTACAATCACACTTCACACCTTATTTGCAATATCTTGATAATCACATCTTATACAGAATCATATATTATGTAGAATCGTATTTACAATCATACCGTTTACCTTATTTGTAATCATATCTTTTTGCAATTATATCTTATTTATAATCACATTGTATATAGAATCATATCTTATGTAGAATCTTATTTACAATAATGCCCCATGCCTTATTTACTTGCAATCATATCTTATTTATGATCACATCTTATATAGAATCATATCTTATGTAGAATCTTATTTACAATAATGCCTCATGTCTTACTCGCAACCATATCTTATTTATCACATCTTATGTAGAATCAGTTACAATTATACCTTATTTGTAATCTTATATTATGTAGAATCATATCTCATTTACAATCACATATTATGTAGAATCATATCTCATTTACAATCACATATTATGTGGAATCATATCTCATTTACAATCACATATTATGTAGAATCATATCTCATTTACAATCACATATTATGTAGAATCATATCTCATTTACAATCACATATTATATAGAATCATATCTCATTTACAATCACATATTATGTAGAATCATATCTCATTTACAATCACATATTAAGTAGAATCATATCTCATTTACAATCACATATTATGTAGAATCATATCTCATTTACAATCACATATTATGTAGAATCATATCTCATTTACAATCACATATTATGTAGAATCATATCTCATTTACAATCACATATTATGTAGAATCATATCTCATTTACAATCACATATTATATAGAATCATATCTCATTTACAATCACATATTATGTAGAATCATATCTCATTTACAATCACATATTATGTAGAATCATATCTCATTTACAATCACATATTATGTAGAATCATATCTCATTTACAATCACATATTATATAGAATCATATCTCATTTACAACAATATTTTAAAAATGGTACTAGATATAATATGAATATTGTGGCATGAATAACAAAAAATATTTTTGTGTTCAGTTATTTTCAGTAAATCTGAAAAACATTTTATCCTTTTCTTGAATAACAATAATTACTATTTTTTTAAAAATCAATTCAACCAAGCAAGGCGATAATGCCACTAAAACGCAAAAGGCTATTTGGGGGTGAAAGAGGACGACTTTTGGACGAATCGAAAACCCAGTCCCAAACAGGAAAGAAAGGGTAAACCTCTACTCCTGTTCAAAAAATGAGGAGTATGAACCGGGCGATAGGCGGGCCTTTCTACTATTTACTCCTGTCATTGTAAAAATCAGTGTCATAAGCGAACATTTTGAAATACCCAGCTTGTAAAGTGCCCATTGTTCAAAGAACAGATATAGAATTTCTTATACATTAGATAGTTTACAGCCATATCATTATGAAAGACCCATGGTAGATAGATAGATAGATAGATATTCTTAGATAAATAGATAGATATATATAGAGAGAGAGCGAGAGAGGAGAATAAGGAAAGGAGACAGTATTTAATAATTGTTGTCGGGGGTGGGGACACTGGAATGTTTGACTTTTGGCCTCAAAAAGTTGGCACGCATCTGCAAGCGTTTTCTCAAATTTGGTCACGTGGTTCGGTCCATCGGTCCAATGAAATGGCGACTTTAGAAGCGGACATTCAGCAATTATAAATAGATTGCCTCAGCAGCGTTAATCAAAGGGGAAAATTGTCCAGGCGGACACTTGGCGATAAAAAGACAATTACTTCCCGTTCAACGAAATGACATTCTTCAAAGGTATTGTTAACATGAGTAAAAGAAAATAAGTATTAAGCGTAAAAGACCGTAGGAAGTTCAGACCAATGTTTAGAGCAAAGGACTTGTAGTTTAGAGGTAAAATCCTTATACTGCATGAGAGGTTAATGATACATGCGCTTATTGCTTGATGGTTACAGAGTAGGAGTTCAAGTTGAGAGATGAAAATCTCGCTCCAGTAGTACCTGACACCTGCTATGTTCTGCCTTATCAAAAGCCAGATCAGGTCGAAAATGGACTCTACAGCTGACACATCGAAGCTAAACGGTCTTCCCTTCCCAGTCTTGATGAGAGTTCAAAAGCGTCTACGCGGTCTAAATTCCTTATTTCCATCGCTTCTAGCCTCCACAGGTAAGACCCGCTATACCACGCACACCTGGACGAACCATCTCCATTCCCTTGGTATTCCTTTAGTTAGAAGGAAAATCAACTCGGACAGCTTCACGAACTGTTGCTTTGGGGAACAGACTCCTGAGAGGATGCTTTCCAACCACTATAATCTTAATTTCTTCAAGTCTAGGTTTAAACGTTATCTTTCCCACATATCCTTATATGTCCTCATAAACTGCACTTCTTCCGCTCATACAACAACTTCATTCAGTAACCCTCTACCTTGAGTGGCTCATGGGTCTTGTATTGGGTGAACATCAGTTAAAAAAAATTAATTATATGAACATCTATATTTGTTAGATAATTACGAAGTAGGTAGTGATAAATTAATATTCACCAAAAGTCCAGTTTCGCTAAATTTTATTCTTGATTGTGATCAAGTGCTTAAAATGTTCTCCAAGAAGATCAAGAAAAGTTTGTAAATCATTATGATGCATGGTGAGATTTTGTGCATTGGGGGGACGAACCGAAAACATTCAGCCAGCAATCGTACTTATAACAGTTTTATTCTGCCAGCAATATTTGCATTAATTCCTGACTATTGACTATCTCTTGTAGTGTTGGTCCTTGGACCAGAACCTGGTTAGGTTTCAGAATTTGTTTCTCAATTGATCCGTATGGCTGGAGGCAGAAAAAGTGACCCCGTTGTCCAAAAATCATGGACTATATTTAGTCGTCCTCCCACGAGGGTGTCATGTGGCACAAGGCCTTTTTAACGTGGGCATTTCCGAGCCATTAGGCTCGGCCAAAAAAGCCCATTTGAACCCGTATAAACGGGTTCAGGGCCAATTTACCTCCCCGAAGGAGACTCCGCCCTTCGGCGTAGCCTCCTTCGGGTTCCTCTCCGTCCGTAGTCAGAGAGTTGGACCGAACCGTCGCTCAGAAAGACAACAACAACAACAACAACAAAAAATGCACAGTTGAAGGAATAATTTTAGTTTGTTTTTATGTTTCAATCGTGAGACCTACTAGACTTAAGAAAATAGGAAAGCAAAGAGTGTCAGATAAGATTCATTCCGCGTTCATTCTTGGCATTTTATGGGGGTTGAACTCCTCCCTCCCGTCACCTTAATTCGGGGAAGGGGGGAACAAACATTCATACATCACAGCTCCCAGCCCTCACTTGTTCCAGACCGAAATATTTTAGTTGAGACTAATCGGAGAGAGGGGATTCGCTTCAAAGTGCTTTCAGCTGTCATGCTCAATGAAAGGGTCAGTCATTAATTAGCTAAATCTTATTTCACTACAGACTTTCTTTCTAAATTTCACGACACAATACACAGATTGAGTGACGAAAACTTACCAAGACAATTTTTTTTATCTAAACAGCAATATGCTTTGTTTAATTATGAAAGTTATTTGCTCAACCACCAGAAATATATATATATATATATATATATATATATATATATATATAGACCGACCACTCATCTACGGACGCCCCCCATCAACGGACTTTGAATACAACGGACAAAAAATCTGCAGGAAAAAAAACAAAAAACCTTCAAATCGTCAGCCATGTACTTCGAAATTTGCTGGCTTAGCAGAACGAGTCGTATTAGTTCTCATAGTGACCGCTTGGTGGCGGTGTCGGACTTTTCAATTGTAAACAAAGACGAGTGTACAGTATATAAAGTACGATTAGCGCGTGCGTGAGAAAGTAGCTGTGAGAAATCTATTATTTTTGTTGTTTTGATTAATATATCTATATTAAGTATATATTTATTTATGCCATATATACATGTGTATAGTATTTACATTATAATCATAACTAGTGGTAGTTACTATAGTGTTTAATAACTCAAAAATAATCCCTTCCCATCTACGGACAATCTGCTTTAACGGGCCACACCATATCCCTATTAGTCCGTTGATGAGAGGTTTCTCTCTTTCTCTCTCTTTCTCTTCTCTCTCTCTCTCTCTCTCTCTCTCTCTCTATATATATATATATATATATATATATATATATATGTAATTATTTATTTAAAAATATGATTCCAACACGCAAATAAATATTTAAATAAATAATTATATTTATGCTCTACTTTTGTATCGAGCACTATTTTTAAAAATAATAATAAAATACTAAAGAACTTTGGATTATTTACCTGACGAGTTCTTTCCTATTTTCTATATATTTTCACACACACACACACACACACACACACACACACACACACACACACACACACACATATATATATATATATATATATATATATATATATAAATAACAAATGAAAAGCCAGTAGGAGAAGGGTGGAGTAGCAGTCATTTTAGTGAATGCTAAAGACTTGCCAAGATTAAAATACAACAGAAATTCGTAGTAGTTAAATGCGAGGCTCATCGTGTCACATAATCATTAGAGCGAATGTAAGTCTTGATGTATTTCTTTAATAAGTTCCCCCCCCCAGTATATATGGAATCATTTTTCTTTTATGAAGTTTTTTGCAGTCTTAGAATGTTTCGTATCTGCAAATCTTTTTTTCTTACAATTGATAGACTGATCCCATAGGAAACGGGGATTTTGATATTGATTTAAAATTGAATTTTAATTTTTCGTTTAAGAGCCATCGATTCTGTGATATGTCACTTCACACAAGAAATTGTCCAGTTCCTTGGGTTATTACTGCAGGCATTAGGGCTTACCTTGCTATTTCAACACCTAGTGCAATAGTTCCCAAACGGTGTTGCGGAAGAGGATAGCCGGCGAGGCGGAATGATTGAAAGAAAATCAAAATTTAGAAACAGTTTTTTAAAATGCATATGCCAAAAATAAATATGATTTCAAAATTTAAAATATTGATATGGATTACTTGTAATTGCATGCATGTGTCCCAGTATAAATAGTTATAAATGATTACTGACCGATTTTATCAGTGCGATATTTTTGCATTATATCAAGTATTAAGAATATAGTAACTAGGGTCTGCAAAATGGAGGAGAGAGTTATCAATGATAATGTTCTGACTTCGAATCTGCGGTTATCTCCCTTTAATCTCTCTCTTTTTTTTTTTTTTTTTTTAATGTACTTTTTATCAGATAAAATTTGATGAGGCGAGAGCAATTTTTCATTCCGAAAATGCGTCCAAGAGAAAAAAAATGTTTGGGAACCACTGACCTAGTGTTATGAGGAGAGGGAATAGGATATCTACATGGGAAATGGATTTTCGGGAACCAGGCTTCAGAAATCAATTTCCTTTTAGGTCCATACTTTGATACGCATTGCTAGGTACGTTCAACTTGACGGCGATGAGGTTTCAGGCCCGGAGTTACTGAAGATCATTTGCTTGAAATGGCAAAAGTCACAATATTAAATGAAAGTGCTATTATAGTTGCTCAGCGAAGTTTTAGTTGATGAAACTATAATTAATAGATATTAAAGTTAGCTGTGTCTGACACAAGGCTATAATAGTGTGGTGTTCAGTGACGATCAAATTTACTACGGAAACGGTGGTCTATAAGAAATATATTCCTAGAGCAGACACTGGAAGTCTGGAAGTCAGAAGTGAATAAACAATATCGTTTTGTTTTTTTTTTTGCCATGTTTGAAATGAGTAAAATGGGAAGCTGTTAAAGTTCATTTTTTTTTCTTTATACCTTAGACAATATTAAAACCTAAAAAATAGAAAACAGTTTCATAAAATTTTATTTCATATTTGACAGGCATGTTGTCAGGTAAGCACTCTTGTTATTTTGTGTTGTATTCTTATTCCTGTCTAACTGGCGAATGTCAAGGATGCCGGTGAAAGTGAAACAAGGAAGTTTTAAAAAAAAGCAAAAAAAAACAAACAAAAAAAACAGGGGTCACCAAACAAAAGGGATGCTAACAGCCAAAAAAAGTTGAAATTTGTGAGGCGGGCAAATAATGAAGACAGAACGCTTGGGGAATTTAACAATCACAGGACATATCGAAAACTGTGTTGATGGCAAATTCTGAAGAAATGGCCACGAAACAATGTCAGTTAGTTATGTGCCATGCGTGATACACGCTTAGGTGATCATGTATCTTTTGATACATGACTGACGAGGCAGTTTTTTTTTTTTTTTACCGCGGTAGGTTGGCATTTCTTTCTGCGGTAGACCAGTTGCCATCCAAGGCTATAGAACCCGGTCTGTCCTGGTATTTACCCATAGCTTTGGGGAGAAGAGGGTTCACACTTTTCCCAAGGTTATTAACACGTAAGTAAATGTAATGGATCTGACTGGAACTCGAACTCGGCTCTCCGATTTTTCAATCCGACCTGCTATCCCTTACTCCACAAGATAGTCAATGGGAAAAAAAGAATAACGGGATAACCAGTAAGTGTAAAAAGGTATAAAAAAACCGAAAACCAAAAAAAAAAAAACACATAAACACACACAAACTCTCACTCTTTCTCTCTCTCTCTCCTTCTCTCTCTCTCCTTCTCTCTCTCAATGAATAAAATAAATAAATACGCTTAAATTGACCTTCACATCTGCCGTGCGCCAACGGTTTAAGGATAGAATTCCGACTAACGGCAATTCAGCCGGGTTTCGATCTTAGTTAGAGGCAACCGGACGTCTAGCCACATTGATGAGATGTGAAACATTCTGTTTGTGGATGACTATATATATATATATATATATATGCGTGTGTGTGTATATATATATATATATATATGCGTGTGTGTATATATATATATATATATATATATATATATATATGCGTGTGTGTGTCTGTGTGTATATATATATATATATATATATGCGTGTGTGTGTTGGAGATGAGATTTCGTGTAATGATCTTTAAGGTCGCATGCATGTAGGAAAAGTCGGTTGGAATTGAATATTTTTTGTCCAAATGTATCAGTCAAAGCAGTATCGTGTCAACTAAAATCTAACCCCCTACAACTGAAATATTTACTTTTGGCACTTCTCCAAATGCATTTTCCTTAAATTTTTTTACAGGAATCTGTAGCTACAGAGAAGACCAAGTGTGACTAGGCTTTTGATGAGGCTTACTTACAAGGATCTGACCGCAGGAGGTGTAATAATAAACAGCTTGCGGAAGACTTTTATAATTTGTTTAAGTGTATATTCGTTCTGGGCCTTTCTTAACATTATACCACTCACTTACCGGTGGTTTCGATGGGAGAGCCTTAACCACGGCTCTAAATTAAAATACGTATTGTTATTATTCTATAAACTATTTCTGATTTGTTCCCTCGTCGTATCTTTCAGCAGGTGTGTTCTCCATCTTTCCCCAGTACCTTGATGCAAGCAAAAATATAATAATCAAAAGAATACGAAGATAATAGATTTAATAACTTAAAGAATATTTTTTTGTATTTTTGTTCGAAATCAGTTTCATTCTTCATGAGTAAGCAGGTTATAAATCAAGACAAAAAAAAACTGTTTCTTCTTGAGATAGTCCCGTCGTCCAACCAAAGACAGACAGGCATGTACACGCGCATGCGCACACGGACATATAAATGACAATTACGTTTTACAGGTACAAATAAACTTGGAATGCAAGTGGTATTTTCAACTGGATAGTTTCGTTATAAATTCACAGGTTCATTTATTGTAGCGACGCGAAAAAGGAAGTAATATTTCTTCATTAAACATGAGGGAACTTGTGGGCTGACAGGAAGAATGTATTTAGTTTAATGGCTGACACAAAAAACTTGACCGTCTTCTGATGACCACAAAGTGAGAAGCATTCTCCTTGGCGAATAACATCATGCGGTCAGAATGGAAGTGATTCGCATTTTTTGACCATTTACTATATTTAGTGCGTTAGATATATTTGTGGAATTGATGCTAAAAGTAGAATTGACGTAAATAAAATAATATATATATGTGTGCGTGTGTAAGTTTTATTGATAGAATATAAACATTGCCCCGTTAAAACGTTTTAACGTGATCTAATTCTGTTCATATCTATCTATCTATCTATCTATCTATCTATCTATCTATCTATAAGTTCATATCTATCTAAGTTCATATCTGTCTATCCATCTATCTATCTAGCTATCTATTTAGATCTCTAAGTTCATATCTCAGTTCATATCTAAGTTCAGATCGATCTAATTCTTTTCATATCTATCTATCTATCTATCTATCTAGATCTCTAAGTTCATATCTCAGTTCATATCTAAGTTCAGATTGATCTAATTCTTTTCATATCTATCTATCTATCTATCTATCTATCTATCTATAATTAAGTCATATGTATCCATGTAATTCTTTTCATATCTATCTATCTATCTATCTATCTATCTATCTATCTATCTATCTATCTAAATTCATATCTGTCTATCCATCTATCTAGCTATCTATCTAGATCTCTAACTTCATATCTCAGTTCATATCTATCTAATTCTTTTCATATCTATCTATCTATCTATCATCTATCTATCTATCTATCTATCTATATATCTATCTATCTATATATATATATATATATATATATATATATATATATGTTCATATCTATCTAAGTTCATATCTGTCTATCCATCTATCTATCTAGCTAGCTATCTAGGTCTCTAAGTTCATATCTCAGTTTATATCTAAGTTCAGATCGATCTAATTCTTTTCATATCTATCTATCTATCTATCTATCTATCTATCTATCTATCTATCTATCTATCTATCTATCTATCTTGCTCGCTAGGTAGCTAGGTAGCTAGATGTCTATCTATCTAGCTAGATATCTGTCGTTTATTTTTAGTAAAACACAAACTCAGCAGCAAAGGTTTCTGTGGCTATTATCTTATTCATCATATGAGTACAGACATACATATAATGGCTGGCTACTAGATTCCGAGTACACCTGTCTGCGAGGGTTTCTAGCTAATTCTCATTGCAGACGAATGCTCGGGTTCATTTGTGTTTGTTTGACATCCACAGAATCAACCTGTGGTTTCTACAGCAATTATGACGAGCAGGCCTCATTTAAAGTTTCCGGGATGAGGGTTACCATGACATGTGACTTCGTTCTAGCACAACCTCATTTTACTCACGAGACTCGGGTCAATCCCTGGTATGTTTTCTAGTGACATCCGTAGGCTAGCATCATCTCACCAAACCGATATTATCAACAAGTAACAAATCGACCCTATCTAAAACTGAGTAGGCAGCCCTGTCTGCAGGTCTAGGTATCGAGTGACGTGCTTTACTTTAATAAGATTTTCGATGTTTGGACCGGTAAACATTAATTTCATTGTTAAAAAGTGGAAATATCTACTCAGTATATATATTAAAGTGGATATCGAGGTCAATACCCTTACTTGAACGCAATCGTCAGGCCATATATATATATATATATATATATATATATATATAAGATTTAAGAAATAGAGAAATAGCAGATATGTTTGTATATAGTGATCAATATTAAAAATATTAAAATAATATTCAAAATAGAGCGTTAATGAAAAGATTACTTAACTTTTAAATATCAATTTTATCCTAACATCGATGTTTTGAGAAAGACGCGGAACAAAGTGAACATTTTTTTTCTTAAATTGGAAATACAGTTTAAAACCACAACCCCTGAGGAATGGAAATTTTACCAAGAAACATCGATGTCGGGATGAAATTGATTTATAAAAGTTAAGTAACCTTCTCATAATATATATATATATATATATATATATACTCGACTCTCCTGTCGACGACGTATGAGAGCCAAGCAGATCAGTTCCTAGGAAACCGACAGCCCGACAACAGCACATGAGATTTGATTATAGTGGTAAAGGTTTCGTGCAGGACCATCCACACTTTTTGAAGGGCCGAATACAGAGACCTGGTGCCACCAGGTCCCCAAACGACGAGGTTTTGAATTCAGAGTTGTCCTTCTCCTAGACCAGTGCCATCCAGTCTGTCCTGTTATTTACCCATAGCTGGAGGGAGAAGAAAGAGGATTCACACCTTTCTCAAGGGTATTAGTACTTAAGTGAATGTAATGGATTCGACTGGAATTCGAACTCGGCTCTCCGATTCCTCAATCCATTAATCCACCATGTGTGTATATATATATATAACAAAAAATGTTTTATGTATTTCAAATACAGTTACATTAATTAAACTTTTATTGCTCGAAGAACATATATTTAGGTATTCAGTCAAACTATCAGATTTAAAAAAAAAAAACTTCGAAAAAGTATCCCATGAAGAAAAACCGATATCTAGTAACTAAAAAGTTTACAACATATTTTTTTTTTTTTACAACAGCCTTTGGTTTTTAAAAAAGTGTTCAAATTTTTCTAGAATTTTCTAAATTAGGATGAGGTTGTTTTTTAGAACGTTCCACATTAATTTTATGATTATTTTTAGGAAAGATTAAAAGTATTGCGTCATTCTTTTTCTGTCAACTGTCATTTAAACATTGACAAAATGGGGAATAGCAAAATAATTTATCAAGACCTCCATAAACGTATTGTTGACCTTCATAAAAGTGGACTTGGTTATAGGAAGATAACTATTCAGTTAAATGTGCCATTGAGTTCAGTTGGTACGATAGTTCGTCACTGGAAGATGTGTCATTCCATTCGCACCCCACCCCCCAAAAAACTTTGGTCTTCTTCGGTAAAGGAACGTACGGTAAAATTATTGACGAGAAAAGTTGGCAACGAACCCCGAGTTACGGTTAAAGAACTTCAGGGAGGACTAGAAGTAAGTGGAATAAAAGTGAGTACAGATACAATTAGTCGTTCACTTCTTCGATATGACAGCTTTTTGAGGACTCAAAAAAAAAAAAAAAACACTTCTTAAGTGAAAACAAATTCTTGCTAGATTGGATTTTGCAAACGAGCATTGTATCAAACCTGCAGCATTTTAGGAAAATGTACTTTGGTCAGACGAAATGAAAATTGAAGTTTTTGGCAGAAATGCTGTGACAAAGGTCTGGAGAAAGAAGTGTACTGAATATTCTCCAAAGAATACTATCCCAACAGTAAAATTTGGAGGCGTATCAATCATGATCTGGAGTTGCTTTAGTGCCCAAGGTGTAGGGAACATTGAAATAATAGAAGGAAGGATAAATAGAGCATATTATAGGGATTTTGGGAGAAATTTACGTCAGAGTGCACATTCGCTGGTCTTGAAACCAGGTTGGGTCTTTCAACAAGACAATGATCCTAAACATACTGCAAAGCTTACAAAAGTTAGCAAGGTTCAAATAGAATAGATGTTTCAAAATGGCCAAGTCAATCTCCAGATGTCAATCCGATTGAAAATTTATGGAGAGAGCTGAAACTGAAAATTCAAAAAAGGAAACCGCAAAACCTGGTTGAACTAAAGGAATTTTCTCGTGAATAATGGAAAAATATTAGCCAAGAAAAATGCAAGAAATTCGTAAGGGACTACTCTAAATGCCTATATGCTTTAATTAGCAATAATGGTTAGGCTACGAAATATTAATAGGTGATTTTTTTAAATGTATTGCGTTAAAAATATCCCACGAAGGAAAAAACAATATTTAAATTGTTTTTTTTTTTCTTCATGGGATATTTTTATTGATTGTGTTTTTAAATTTGTTTGTTTGAATAAGGGCTTAAACATATATATTATTAGCAGTAAAAGTTACATTAATTTGTGTTAGAAATACCTAAAGAAACATTTTTAAATTAAAATTTTGTAAATACCTAAAGAAACATTGTTTAAATGTGTATCACTATATATATATATATATATATATATATATATAGTACAGGCAATAGATCCGTTGGTATAAAATTCATGTGGATTCTAGTATTATCAAATATTAAAACTGGTCCACATAAAGAGCTCAATGTATTTATTTATTATAACAGAGCTTATAAATTACCTTTAATATATATACATATGTAAATATATATATAGAGAGAGAGAGAGAGAGTTCACGTTTGTTTCTTACACTTTGTAAACATAGGAGACCGAAGCAAAAATCCGAAAAAAAAAAAAATAATAATAATTGTTGTAGCATGCCTGCGGACGATGATGGGTATATCCCCATTCACATAAATACAGTAGGAAATGCTGTATGTTGGTCTGCAGTTGAAGATTATTTTCCAGTTGTGCTGGTCAAACTCTCTGCCTCCGGGCAGAGAGGATCCCCAGACGTTGCTATGTCGAAGGGCACAGTTTCATCTCGGGAAACAGCTACTCGACCCCGTTTTATACGGGGTCTATGGGGAATTTTTGGCTCGGATACCCCACATTAAATTCGGCCTTGTGCCACATCTGATCATGTGAGGCGGTTGGTAGATATCCTGCAGTTAGAGATTCATTGTGGAATTCACTTGACTCACTTCTAGCAGTTGACTACTTGCGAATCTTATATGGATTGTTCTTGTCCTAAATATAATCGTTCATTACCAAACTTTGTTTGATTATTCTATTCAGTAACCTTCCTTAGATTACAACAACAACAACAACAATATTGTTATTATTATTATTATTTTAGCGTTTCACCCCAAGCAAGACAGGAAGCCACTGGCATGCAAGAGGTTACAGAGAGTTGGAGCGAGAGCAAATAGGAGTGATAGAGGAAAGGATGAAGAGAAGCATAGGGAATAGATCAAGGCATCTGGAGACGTTGATTGACATTACATTTGAATAGTTGGAGATTATAGCTGTCAGGGAAACAGGAAAAGGGGCGAGACATGAAGCTATTGGAGTAGAAGAGACGGCTACATTTAACAGTTTCGACAGTGAAAGGGTGAGAGCGAGATGCCAGCCTAGTAGAACGCTTAAATTCATGAAGTCTGGGAACCAGCGAAAACAGCTCATCGGAGCAGTTACCATGAAAATATTTGTAAAAAAGACAGAGGGAGACGACGGCACGTCTGTGAGAGAGCGACTGCAGATGAGATGCCAGATCAGGGCCAATTACATTGCATATCTGTCTCTGGATTTTATCAAGAACCTTGAGACAAACATAAGGGGCTCCAGACCATATATGGCAGCAATACTCCATGCAAGGGCGAATGGTTGATTTGTAGATTTGAAGGATCGACTCAAGCGAATCGACCAATAGACAAAATAGAAACGTTTAGAATCAGAATTTTTCGGGTACGATGGTGTCCTTCCTCAAAAAAATCAAAGTTATACTGTTTTTTGAAAAATAAATGTATAAAAGAAAGTTACATTACCCACGTGTAAACCTGTTTTAGAACTTGTAACAATTATTGGTGAGGTGTCTAAGATAGTTGATATTTAATTAAAAATAGATAGCTAAGAGTCTTAATGATATGAAAATCATATAATGACTACAAGTATGCATGTGTATCCATACATGTACACGAATGAATAAGTAAAATTGTCCCATGATCTAATAAATCCCCGAATAGAGTTATTCGTGGTACTTCCTGGAGAAACGGTGAGGAGGTTACTTGGCAATATCTATCTCCTCTCCGACATGTTGAATTAAGTTATATGGTATCAGCAACAGGAAGATGGCGCTAATCTGACATATAGGAAAAACTAGATTCACGCCTTTCGATATTTTAAGGTTAAACTAACGCCTGGTTCACACTCCTCTCCGGTCTTTTGAACAGGGATAGTAGTTTATCCCTTACTTCCTGTTAGAATTGGTTTTCCATTTCATTATAACGTCTTCTCATTCTCTCTCACTCCCGGTCTGTTGCGTCTTAGTGGCATTATAGCCTTGCTTTGAGTTGAAGTGATTAAAAAAATATATAAGTATACCCCGGAAATGTTATAAACATTGATTGCTTTATGGTGAAAATATTGATTTGCATAATAAAATCTGACATTGCATGTATATATATATGTGTGTGTGTGTGTGTTTTCATATGCACACATATATGTCATTTACTTAAATTCGACTTATTGTACGTAAGGCCTAATTACGCAACGCAGGCGGTCGGGTTCAACCAGGTAAAAATCTTTGCTTTGCGGCGTTCTTTTGTCAATTATTTCTCGTCGTCAAGAGTACTAAGGGTTTTTTTTTAATAGAAGACGCCATGACTGACGGATAGCAGAAAAGGGTCCAGAAGACTACTATATCTTCGATGCTTGTAGCTGGCTTAAACCTGTGCTCATTGTTTGACTGCAGAGACGGGCACGCAGATGTAATATCTTTCTATAGGCCTTTAGGAACTCTGATATTAATAACAGCATGAGTAATAGTGATTAATCATGTACAATGAAATTTAGATGATTTTTTTTAACTGGTTTAAATCAGTGGTGAACAAAAAAAACAAAATCGAACAAAGAGTCTGCTGATTAGATATGCTCTCTGTGACGGCAAAACGAAACAAGCGTAAAATCTGCAAGTTTATTACAATATGAAAATAAAGTATTTAATAGATGACGAAGGAACAGAAAGAGATAAATAAACCGTAGACAATCTTGATTTTTTTATTTTTTACAATGCCTTCCGCTTTACGTTCACATAACGTTGAAACATCGATCCTCGTATGATCATATAAGTTAAGCAACGTCGAGCCTGGTCAGTACCTAGATAGGAATACCTGCGGCCGTACGCTTGGATGTGTGGGTGGTGTAATAGATAATGGCTCCGAATTGTTAACCGCAGGACCGAGTTTCAATTTCATTTGGTTTTCGTTATATTTACTTACGTGCAAAAGAATATAAATCCATCTCTTCTTCCCCCACCTATGGGTTAATTAGTAAGTAAATCATTATTACCTAAAGAAATTCTTACAATCTAAAAAAAAATTTTTTCTGGCATTAAATAAACTAGAAAGGGTTGCTAAACAGTAGAAATCGAATCAGTCAATCCCTTCCATTTTGATTTTTCAATTCACACTCTAAATTTACTCCAATCGTAATAAGGGTCCTGGTCTCGAACGTCTTCAGGGGATGAAGTTTACCCCATGTCTTTATATTACACTGGAGATGTTATAAAAATGGTTGGTTCCTTGTACTGCTCCAGAAATGGCCTGACTCCTCTTGTCATGCACTATCTTTACAAGAGTTAGATCAGATCAAAAATGGAGTATTGCTTCCAGATATGAGCCGGAACTGACTCGTCCTCAATGTCTAGCCTTGGCAGAAGCGTTTACGCGGCCATGAATTATTATCCACCCAACAACCTCTTTCTTACAGACTGAACATTTCTCGCCTTTCGCTACTCTATCGCTTTGTTCATGACAAATGCAGAGATCAGCTACATTCCTTATTTCCACCAGGGTCACCTCATTCTCATTCACATCGTATTCCATTGATAACGTGGAATTTTCATTCAGACAGATCCTTCCCAGAGTTGTTATATAGTGGAACAGACTCCCGAGAGGATGCTTCCTCGATCACTACAATCTTAACCTCTTCAACTTTAGAGCTAATTTTATCTGTCCTACATATCCTCATAATATCATAGTTCCTAACTTTGTGCCCTACATTCAGTAAGTTTCTACTTTGAGTCGCTCTTGGGCCTTGGGAAACAAATAGTATATAATATACAGTGATAGCTGAAATTGGATAAAGCATATTTTATGTAAAAAAAAATGGTATATTTCGTAGCAATAATATGTAAGTCGAATACAGATGCAGTTGACAGAAAAATGCCACCGGTAATTACTGATTTACACACACACACACACACACACACACACACACACACACACACACACACAAATATATATATTTGTGCATGTGTACACACACACATATATATATTATATATATGTGTTTGTATAAAACACTTCCTGGTTTCGGTGGAGTGATTTAAAAATCCAACAGGCAACAACGGCTTTCATGTGTGTGTGTGTCTGTGTGTGTGAATTTCAGTTAGAGTATATCTGTAAAAGGACAATATAAATATAGGCCAAAAGTCCAAAGAGGACGAAACGCGTCGGTTGAGATAACTTTATTTGTCTTTATTCACACACACACATACATACACACACACACGCACACGCATATATATATATATATATATATATATATATATATATATATATATATATATATATTTGAAAATTTCTGGAGTTAACCTATACAAAAGACAATATTTATAATAAATATAAATGACAATAGGAAAACTGTAGTTATTGCTGACGTGTTTCGTCCAATGTGGACTTTCTCAAAGCAAAAAACGAAATGAATTTATTTAAACAAAGTAACTAATAATAACAACAAACAGTTTTTTTTGTTATTATTGGGTACTTTCTGTAATTAAATTCATAATGACATAATCAAGTTGTTGACTTTCCACACTACTTTAAATAAAAAGTTAGGACGGAACCCCCCCCCCCTCGGTGGAGTAATGGATAGCAGCTCGGAGTGAGAAATTGGAGAGCCGAGTTCGAATTCCAGTGATTATATTCACTTTCGTGCTAATACCCTTTGGAAACGTGTGAATCCTCTTCTTCCCCACCCAATCTATGGGTTAAGGACAGACCAGGTTCTATGCTTGAATGAAAACTGGCTATGGGTAAATAGCAGGACAGACCTTGAATGGCAACTGGTCTACCGCCGAAATGGCAACCTACTGCTAAAAAAAATCTCCCTCGTCAGTCATGTATCGAAAGA
Organism: Acanthosepion pharaonis; assembly: GCA_903632075.3. Taxonomy (NCBI): domain Eukaryota; kingdom Metazoa; phylum Mollusca; class Cephalopoda; order Sepiida; family Sepiidae; genus Acanthosepion; species Acanthosepion pharaonis. The sequence continues at coordinate 783,469 of CAHIKZ030002269.1, forward strand.
TACATGATCGCCTAAGTGTGTATCACACATAGCACGTAACTGACTCTTTTCCCGAAAATCTTTTTTAAGAGAAAAGTTTTATAAATTTCAGCCAACTGTAATGCGAACTGTTCCGTCAATAAATGTCGAATGTTTCCTTATAAGGAAACGGTTAATCTCAACATTACTATTACTGTGTGTGTGTGTGTGTGTATGTGTGTTCAGGTGTCCATCCATATGCATAAATATATCTTTGTGTCGTCTTTTATCTGCAGTGTTCATTCAAGACGTGGGGCGATCGTGGCCCTCTACAATTTGCTATCCTTTGTATTTCGAAGTAATATTTGTCTTAGTATCTTCCCCATTCCCTATTTTACCATCCATTTACACAAGTTCTTTACTTAGGTTATTAGCTGTTTCCCTTTTGACTTCAATATGTCTTCTGAGTGTCAAATTTTCCAAGCCTTCTTTCTTCAGTATATAACCCAGAAATTTCAACTTTTGTTCTGATTCTAAGTAGAAGAGTTCTTTTTGTTTCTATTTTCCTTATAACTTCCTCGTTGCTCAATTGTCCTGTTCACGGTAGTCGCAGAATCCTTCTGTAGGATCATATATCACCTGACTAACGTTTCCTCTTCGTCTGTGAGGAAACAGTCCAACATTCACTGACATATAAGAGGAGTGATATTACATAGCAGTTCAGCACTATTTTCTTTTGTTTCTAACTGAATATATGGCGATTGGGAGATAAATAAATAGTTTTAGGCTATGATGTGACCACCACTTCACCTGGTCATGTTTTTCGCTTTACCAGGGGCTTAAATACCATTTCCTTTATCATGAATTTAAAAAAAAGAAAGAAAGAGGTGGAATAAAAACAAAATCTTAAGAGTATCAATAATATCCTTGACATTTTCCGAATATCCAAGAACAATCGTGAAACAATCCATGCTCGGAGACAAGGTCGGAGGGGAAGATATTTATGATTAGGAAGACATTGGAGAAGGAAGGAAGGAAGTGGGTACTAATACTACTACTACTATTAATATTAATAATAAAGAAGAGGAGGAAGGAAGGGAGGAGATATTACTATTACTACTACTACTACTACTACTACTAATAATAATAAAGAAGAAGAAAAATGCAGGAAGGAAGGAAGGAAGGAATGAAGGAAGGAATGAAGGAAGGAAGGAATGAAGGAAGGAAGGAATGAAGGAATGAATGAATGAAGGAAGGAAGGAAGGAAGGAAGGAAAAGAAGGAAGGAAGGAACAAGGAAGGAAGGAAGCAATGAAGGAAGGAATGAAGGAAGGAAAGGAAGGAAATAAGGAATGATGAAGGAAGGAAGAAATGAAGGAAGGAATGAAGGAAGGAAGGAAAGAAGGAAGGAAGGAATGAAGGAAGAAAGGAAGGAAGGAAGGAAAAGAAGGAAGGAAGGAATGAAGGAAGGAAGGAAGGAAGCAATGAAGGAAGGAAGGAAGGAAGGAAGGAAGGAAGGAATGGAAGGAAGGAAGGAAAAGAAGGAAGGAAGGAATGAAGGAAGGAAGGAAGGAA
>CAHIKZ030002269.1:787500-830000 GCA_903632075.3 Acanthosepion pharaonis
ATAAACTTGTTGTTTGATCTGATTTGGGAAGTGGGTTAAGCCGAGAACTTTTCAGTATTCACTCATTTTATATATATATATATATATATATATATATATATATATATATATATATATATATATATATATATATATATATATTTTCCAGGTAAATTGAGAATAAATGTACATAATATACGTAATATATATATGTATGTATGTATGTATGTATGTATAAAACATTTGGACAGTTTTTACACACTCTTTCTACAGAAAAGAAACCTCTTGTTCGAACAATTAAAATTAAATAAAAAGCTTAACCGTAGTACTTTTCCGTCGTTTTTAATGAAACATGGATAAAGGAAATATTGCTGCCTAAATATACAACTATCAAAATATATATATATATATATATATATATATATATATATATATATGTGTGTGTGTGTGTGTGTGAAAGTGTGTATAAATATATATATATATATTTAAATATATACAAAATATATATATAAAACTATATGTTATATTAATTATTTATATGAAAGTTTCGTCCCCTCTATCAGAACTGTTGACTGAATTTAGATTATGAGGGAAAAAGAAAAAAGTTTGTCATGGTGATCGTTAAAATGGACGGGAAGGAAGGAAGAAACCCAGGGTCACAAACTCACATATATCAACCATATATATATATATATATATATATATGATAGAAGTTGACGATCATAAAAGCGTTCACAAACTCACATCTGAAATTTAAATATATATATATATAAAATCAAATTCTTCGTGAAATTTAAAATATCAATTCAAAAAATCAAATTCCATTTTGTACTAACTTCATTGGAAAAATACTTATTCAAAAATAGGATTTTTTGCCCATCTTGAATTTAGGATTCGAACTCTCTAACCAAGATGTCAGCCATTATCTTCAGACAATGATATTCGAACTCTCTAACTAAACTGTCGACCACCTTCTTTAGATGTGGAATTCGAACTCTCTAACTAAAATGTCGACCACATTTTTTTTCAGATCTAAGATTCGAAATCTCTAACACGTTCTTCAGATGTTAGATTCGAACGCTGTAACCAATATGTCGACCACTTTCTTCCGATGTGAGATTCGGATTCTCGATCTAACCATTAATTTGGAAACTAGACATTCTAATATTTTGAAAATCGGTGAATAATAAATATGTTGTTGAAATATTTGATTCCAAATGTTGAACTATATTTCACTTGTGTCTTCCGGGGAAAAAATAGTTTGAATAAATTCCATTTTGAACGCTATCAAATGTATGACTTCAAAGTAGGGGTCAGAATATGAATTCACTTCAAAATATTTTCGTGGTATGTAAGGAAAATTTTGGTATGCAGAAGTCGTTTTAATGTTAATTATAACAATACTCATTTGTTTTGTTTTCTTTTTTTTTTGTTTTTTGTTTTTCACATTTTTCATGCAGTGGTCATCGGCTGGTCATTGTGTCGTTTTAACATCACTCGATTAATGTTTCTTTTGTTGTGGGTCATTTCATAATGTACAGATTTATTTAGTGATAAAATTTTCAGAAACTTTGCAGTAGCAAAGAGTGAAATCGTACACACATAAACGTGCACGCATAAATACATGTATTCATGTTTATAGACACAGGCTTATACACACTTGCACCACGGGTACTTCGACGTGATGTAATGATTAACAAGCTTGTCTCGCTAGATCAGTTACTATACTCACTGAGTGTTTCAAACTTTCAGCCACATTTAAGCTACGCTTAGTAAATTACTAGGCCCTTTGGCATAAAGTAATAGTTAGGAAGCTTGTCTCATTAGATCAGTTACTATACTCACTGAATGTTTCAAACTTTCAGCCTTTCAAACTTTCAGCCTTTCAGCCACATTTAAGCTACACTTAGTAAATTACTAGGCCCTTTGGCATAAAGTAATGGTGAGGAAGCTTGTCTCGTTAGATCAATTACGACTGAGTAGTGAGTTCGATCCTTCCTGGGCGCTCCAAACATTGGGCCTTGTGTCACATCTAAGCTACGCTTAGAAAAAACATTAGGGCAAGATTTTCTCGCTAGATCAACTATGACTGTGTAGGGAGTTCGATCCTCACTGGGTGCTCCATACTCACGGCCTTGTGCCACAACTAAGCTACACTTAGTAAATCACTACACACACATACATAGCAGACTCGTAACATCGAATATAGACACAATAATAAAATTAATATATACTTGGAAATTAGCGTTAAACAAATGTATTATTTTCATTAAATTCGACTCGTCTTTTCGTAATTGAGAGTTTTTATTACAACTTACGGTTGACTGCTGTGTGACCGCTATATTAGCGAGTAAGAATAAAGTTACTACTGGTAAGATCTCAATTCGCATCCAACAAGTTTTTCATGGACGACGCTGTTATCATTTCGGACATGGTATCCAATCGGTGGTCTAATAGATAGCGGCCCGGAATTAGAAGTTGGAATTAATAATTAATTCAAATTCCAGCCGGGTTCGTTGCTCGCGCCAATACTCCTGGAAAGAGGGCGAATCCACCTCTTCTCACTCAGGCTACGGGAAAATAGCATGAGAGATTTGGGCATGTAGCTTTGGTTATCAACCAGCCTAAAAGAAGGAAATTTGTGAATTCAAACCTGCCTGTACAGGGTTGATCTGTCAACCGTACTGCATGATTCTAATGAGTTACGGGAGTCGTGATTGTGATCGATTTTATGACCAGACAGATCACAGCTCTACTCTCTTTATCTCGTTTGTTTCTACGATTGTCTTAAATCATTTAATTTCTAGGATTAATTATTTTAATCGTACAGGGAGAGCAGCCCGCCCACAAAATGACGATGGAGCGTAAATATACGAAGCCGAATATACCAAACATGACACTTACTTGAATAAGGGTATACACCAGACACATACAACATAGCCAAAATGGATCCGATTTAATGATAGGTTTTGATAAAAGCAGAACATAACCTTGCAGGTGGGAACTAATTAAAGATACCTTAAGGTCCGGTAACATAGTTCGCTCTGATGATGTTCAATTTAGGGTGTTCTCAAGAATCTAGGTATGACTTCCAACTCGTCTTGGCTGCATTATCTTTCAAACCTAAAAAAAAAACCCTCAACAAACGGCCATGATGTTCTTCCACCATTGAATCTCATAAACAACGCCATCCTCCTAGCGAATATACAAACTTGTTATGGCCATCATTATAGCTATCTATCTGTTAATGTATCTTTATGGCAATGTATCTGTTAATATAGCCTTATGGTTATATATCTGTTAATTTATCCTTATGGCTATCTTTTAATCTATCCTTCTGGCAATCTATCTGGTCATATATCTTTATGGTTATCGATCTGTTTATTTAGCTTTATGGCTATCTATCGGATCATCTAAACTTATGGATATATTTCTCTAATATATGAATATATATATATATATATATATATATATATATATATATATAAGAGATATTTTTGTATGCCTTAATATTCAAACCACCATGCTTTTTTGCTTGTTATTCTCACAACATTTTGGCTGTTGTACTCGCCGGCCTTGTTCGCTCTTGTGTCACTTTTCCGTTTTTTCCCCGACTAAACCTGAGTATGTGGCTAAAAAAAAAAAAAAAAAAAAGAAAAGAAAAACACAAATTGAAGTTACAACTAGAATATTTACCTCATCCCGTGGATTGAATAAAGGGTTTGATTCAAAATCCCGAGGTTACAGAATATGCCGACAGGCACATGAAAAAAAAATGCCGTGGGTACAATGACCAAAACGTTATGAGCATAACAACCAATAGGAGCATGCAGGTTTTAAAAAGCCAGGCCTTTACTCGTGATATTTCATTATCTAAAGAACGTATATGATAGTTTTAAACGTCGATACCCCAAGACATATAACTACTGCGCAGTTTTGAAATCACACCAAGTGTGCTTTACACTGCTCAGTCAAGAAAGACTTCGTAGCAAATCAAAGTCCAATAAACTTTTTTTTTCACATATTTTTAATGAATTCATGTCTCTCGTTTGGAGCTTTCAAAGCCTATATCGGCTAATTTTATTGTCGTATCAGAAGAGTTAACAAGTTCATTTTTGAGGTTTTGGGATGTTTGGACATTTGTACAATCTAGTCTGTATATCCCTGTTTTTGTTCTGTTGTTGTTGCTATCTCGTTTAGTGCGATATCTCTTATTACTTTAGAGGTCGTGTTGACATATTTTAGGTTATAATTGGATACGTTATTTTCAATGGTGACTGATATTCAGCTTAATATTCAACAACTTTTACGAAAATTGGAAATATCCACTAAAATTGTTTATATATATATATATATATATATATATATATATATATATATATATATATATATCATCATCATCATCCTCTTGACTTTTGTAATCGTATGGCGGATCCGAATGCCGAAGCCACAGTGTACTTTTTCCACAACGGTCTATCAACGGCAGCCATCGGCAATCCTGTTACAATCATACCTGCCCATAGTTTGACATCATATATATATATATATATATATATATATATATATATATATCATTATATATATAACACACACACAGATATATATATATATATATATATATATATATATATATATATATATATATATATATATATATATAACGACGGAAATGTCTACAAAAGGTGCCTTAATTGTAAGGTCGTCTACAGTAAATTTGCGCCCGGGCTCTTACAACATTTCACTACTCCTGGCAGAACTTCTATTATCACAGTGTGCGATATCTAATAACAAAAAATAATAGAAAGAAAATGAAATGAAATTGGCTAGATAAAAAAAAAGAAATTAAAAATTCCCAGCATTCCTCGTTCGTGCGCATGTTTAGTCGCACCAACACTACAAATTTACTCCGACTAAGTCTTAAAGTAGAAAACGCGTCACAAGAAAATTTTTTACATTTTGTCATGCATTCTCCATTATATATATATATATATATATATATATATATATATATATATACTCTCGTGTAACGTGCGACCCCCCACCAAATTTTCATTAATAAAAATGATTTTTTCATGTAATTCGTGTATCATGCGATTCCTTTTTGAGAGACCAAATTACAATTAACTTTTTTCCTCTATCTCTTTATCCCAACTTCTAGTTAAATAAGTTAAAAAAACGTAAAAGAGAATGATGATCAAAGTATCGTTAGTAATGCTTTACTCGTTAGGTAAACGCGTACAGTCATAAACAACCGAACGAGAAACAGCTAAATATCATATAAACGTAAACAATGGAAAAGATGGATATTCCTTATGTTTTTATCTTATAATACGATACAAATATGTGAATATTACATGCATTATTGTTGGATGCAGTTAAGTAAAACATCAGTTTTATCAAAATCACGTTTATTTTAAACACAGCTGTACTTTTATACTATAGTAAATGGATATATAATTTGTCCAACAGTGTATACGTTAATTTTATATCTCGTGTATTGAGCAACCTCTTAAAATTAGCTTCAAAATTATATATATATATATATATATATATATATATATATATATATATATATATATGTATGTATGTATGTATATATATATGTAAGGACAATATATATATATATATATATATATAAGTATGGAAGGACAATTTTGCTGTTACACCAGTTATATATATTTCAGTAAATGTCCTTCAATTTTAGTTTCCCTGCCCCATCTCTCTCCCCACCTCTTCTTTCCTTTTCTCTCCCTCCCTCTTATTCTGATCTTTAACATTAGATCGTCTATGGTGTGTGTATGTCACCACGAAATGTATCTTTAATGTATTAGACATCCTACAACATTCATATTTCCCCCTTCCACTCACCTCTATAAAACTCCTCTCTGTTAAGTTTTAATCTCCCACCTTCTCCAGTCTTTTACCCCTCTCTTTAGCTCTAACATTCGTTCCACACTCTCATACTTACACTCTCTCTAAATTCTATTTTAATTTCCGGAGTTGTTTTTTTCTGTTTTCTTTTTGAATTTGTAGGTCTGATGAATTGAATCGTATTTACGATTCCAATGGAATAAATTATGACCATGGAATATTAGTGTTTAAACCTTTTTATTATATCCCTTCCTCTGTCCGGGACATTGAGTTCTACCGGGATTTTATCTTCTTGGAATTTTTATTCAAAAAATATACATGTATGTGTATGCACCTATGTATATATATTTATATATTTTGCATATGTATGTGTATATTTACCACTAATATATATATATATATATATATATATATATATATATATATATATATATATATATATATATATATAACTAGATAACATCAAAATTGTCCTTACCACAAAATGTTTAATATAAAAAAAAACAAAAAAGAAAACACTAAAATAATTGAGATTCTTTTTCCAGGTTTTCAAATAAGACGGTTAGCCGTCTGGATACCATTTGTCGTAAGAATCATTGAAAAACCCTTTGAGTTATTCAGCTAGAAATAGAACAGGTTAATTTCGTTTTGTGTCAGTAATACTGTCTTCCCAGCTGAGCAATATTGAGAGAAAAAATCATTCAGGCCTTCAGTAATGGTACCAACATTCATACTCTGGCTTCCATCTTCAAAGTCAGAACCATCAAAAGAACGGTGAATAAGTTTAAAAAAGATGAAACAGTAGAGAGGAAAACTGGGTCAGGAGATGACAACATGAAGAGGGTCACCATTTCAACTAAAGTTAAAGAGATCAATTAGAAAAGATCCAACTCAATCCATAAGAATTCCAGTCGAATCCATTACATTGGGAAAGATATGAATCTTCTTCTTCTTCCCCCAGATATGTCTAAATAGCAGGACAGGCATGGTTCTATAGCCTTGGATAGCAACTGGTCTACCGCAGAAAGAAATACGGGATAAAATCAGTCATGTATCAAAAGATACATGATCGCCTAAGCGTGTATTACGCATGGCACCTGCCATTGACTGATGACTGGGGCCAGATAACCTGATGGAACCCATCTATTATCGTGATAGCTTTCTGTTCAGTTGTCCTTCTTCTAGACTAGTTTTTACCTCAAAGCAAGAGAGTCTATTCCATCCTGATATTTGACTCATCGCTGCTAGGCGAGGCCGTGGGTGTGGGGGTTAGCGATAGATTCACTATTTTCGAAGGGAATTTATGCGAGAGTAAGCCGGTCGGAATTCGAACTCGGATCGCTGATTTCTTTTTCTTTCTTTTTATGTGTCATGTCCTTTCAGGATGTAGGCGATCATGGCTCTCCACCTCCCTCTATCCCACGCAGCTCTCAACAAGTTCCTTCCCTCTGTCACCTCCCCCAGACCACGTTCTGTCATCCACTTGCTTAAGCCCGCCAGGTATGACACGTGTTGTTTTCTCTTATCTCTCTTTCCCTCTATTTGACCTGTAAGTATCACATTCTCCAGGCCCTCTTTCCTCATTATGTGTTCCAGAAACTTCAGCTGCCTCTTCCTGATAACAAGTATAAGCCTTGCTTGTTTGTAACCTCTCTAAGACTTCATCGTTGCTCACGCTCGGTCCATGATTTTTTTACGATTCTCTAATCGTTACACTATCCACACAACCAATTATTTTATATATATATATATATATATATATATATATATATATATATATATATATATATATATATATATATATATATATATATATATTATGTTGTGAGATCGAGAGAGAAGGGAAAGAGAGATGCAACAACGCCTATGAATACCTAATGGGTGGCATCTAAATATATAACCCTTAGGATTTATGACTAGTCTTTAAAACGCCTTTTTTCCATCCGCTCTTAAATATCGTTTTGCACGAGGACTATGTACTCTATGACCTCTATGAATATGCATGTAGCGAAAAATATCCACATAAATAATGACAATACCGGTATAAAATTATGAATACGTGCAGGTGTATATATTTATATTATATATAATTATCTAGCTCTAAATATATGAATATATATATATATATATATATATATATATATATATATATATATATATATATATATATATATATATATATATATATATATATATATATATATATATTTCTTATATTTATATAAGTGTGTATTTTTATCTTCGTTGATTTGTATATTTTCAATATAAATGCATACGTATATATGTTACTGTATTCTACTAATGAATTTTATATAAGCACAAAGTTTATATAAACTGTATAATTCGATATCCCGTCTAAAATATTTACACCAATAAAAAAAATAATTGCTAAGCATAATTTGATGATATGCTGGTAGCGTAACGGATTTCGGCGTAGAAAGTGTAATCGACGAGCGAAGTTCTAATTTTAGCCTAGCCTCCTGTGTCCACTTGTTCACATTTTGGGAAAGGACATGAAGTCGTCTCTTTGCCCTTCTTCCAACTATGGGGTAAATAGTAGCGTAGGCTGAGCTCTTCAGCCTTGGATGGCAACTAGTCTAAGAGAAGAAAATCTTTGAATTTCAAACCATAATATGCGATCCGAGTTCAAATTCCAACCGAGTATGTTGGTTTCATGTTCTTGAGAAATGCATGAATCCGTCTCTTTCAGGTGACATCCAGCCTGCGAAATAGGAAACTCTGAAACCCAAACTGCAAAAAGAAACCACTCCGCTATCTTTCCCAAGATGCCGTGCCACAGATAATTCAAAGATAGAGAAAAGGGAAATTGTAGAAAGCCATATTCGCCTACGGCCTGAAAGGACGTGACATTTAAAAAAATATCACAAAAGTATTTTTTCTATCAAATTTTCACTTTTTTCCTGTTCTTTCTATAAATGCGTGTGGCATGGATTGTTAGTGGTGGTAGTAGTTGTGTCTCTGTGTGCATGGGAGAGAGAGAGAGAGAGAGAAATAGTAGCAGAGAGAGAGTGAGAGAGAGAGAGGGAGTGAAACACATAAACACATACGCAAAACAAACCAAAATTTTATTGCTTTTCGAACGACTTAAAATATTGCATATCGCAATGTTTTTATTATACAGTGTAACCCGGATATAAGAGCCCCGGATATAAGAGAAACCCGGATATAAGAGAGATTTTATCTGGTCCCAAATTAGAGCCTGTGTTAATGTATATATAATAGACCAAACCCGGATATAAGAGAAACCCGGATATAAGAGACTTCTTCTCCGGTCCCGACAACTCTCTTATATCCGGGTTACACTGTAGATGGTTATTCTAATAAACTGTATTTTCGCACACACACAAACATTATATATATATATATAGAGAGAGAGAGACAGACAGAGAGAAAGAGTATGTGAGAGATATTTATTCAAAAGTTATTTTTAAGTGGAAACCCATAATTAAGTAGACTAAAAATGACGTTTGAAATAAAAAAAAATTATAAAAAATAAGACCCATTTATCGAAACGTGCGTGTGTGTATTTGTGCAATCCACACTGCGTTTATCGAAAAAATGCATGCCTAGTGTACAAATAATGACGTGGTTATATATAGCATTCATTTGTAACGGATTTCTATATTCGCTGGAAACATCCACTGAATTTTATAAAAATCTGGCAAGCGTAACATATACTCCTCCTGCCTCATCAACGTGTCAGTTGCATGTGTTTGAGATCTACGATTGTTATTGATGACACTTTTTAAAGAAATGCAGCAAAGACACACTAACGGAATTAAAACCAAATAAAAAAATAGAATACAAAAATGTTATTTTACCAACGAGACGTAACAATTGAGACAGACAGGTGATAAAATACGAATAATTACTGAACAAAGAATGTCGTTTATTTTTTTTTACCATAAACGGATGCATTCGATTTGAAATAATAAACTGAACTACAAATAAATGCACATATCTCGAGCGTTTAATGTTTATATACATAAATATAAGATATAGCACATAAAATAGCACATATAAAATATCAATAAAGTATATAAATAAAATATAAGATATAAATAAGATAACTCATAGTGAAAAAGAGGAAACCGGGTATTTAAGAAAGAAAGAAAGAAAGAAAGAAAGAAAGAAAGAAAGAAAAAAAAGAAAGAATGAAAGAAAAAAGAAAGAAAAAAAATCTTGCAACTTTAATCATAAAAAAAAAAAAAATCAATGGGAATTTTTTCGGTTTGTTCATCTTGAACAGACTGCCACGTGCCTGAAACCAAAAGATGTAGAACAAGATGTATATGCATCATAAAAGCAAGATACAACATTGCCTTATTATGAAGTTGAATCCGGGCATCATCAGACATCACGGTAAAAGCACACCGGATCAAATGGTGGTCCATTTTACAAAGGGGAACGCTGGTTCGAATCCTGCTGGAGGACACATTTTCTTTAAGTTTTTTTCGAGTACGCAGGCCGGTAAAAAAACATACTGTTTAAAATAAACGGAACGTCTACTCAAATACGAATATCCACTAAAAATAACGTTTAAAAGTAATTTCGCTTGAAGATGGAACAGAGCTCACTTTAACTCAATTTAATTTTAATAATTATATTGAAGTTTTCGGCTCTTGTTTTGAAACATGAGACTTCTTATGTCGCGTTTTGGAATCATATTTTTAAATAAATAATTATATATATATAATATATATATAAATATATTTATATATATACATATATATATTTATATATATATTAAATATATATTACATATATTTTATATTATTTATATGCATTATAATTATATAGAAAAGAAAAAACATATAAAGATATATATTTGCGTGAGTATAAAAGAAAAGCGATTTTAAACGTCACGCCATAATAATTGTTTGTAAATGTATCACGATTCTTTGTATCCATTTTACGTCGAATTTTTCTCAAGTTCAAACTGAAATCAAAGAAATATTGGTATAGTTGTACAATAGGTACTGCACCAGAAATAATGCACACACACGTATACAGATAGATAGATAGATAGATAGATAGATAGATAGATAGATAGATAGACGAATATACATGTCAATATTGGGGCGTAAGCACTTATATTAACTGCGATATCAAACACACTTATATATACAATAGGCACTGCACCAGTAATTTTTTTTTCATATTACTATAGATTCTATAGTATTTATATCATTAGGCGATCTTTTGATACATGACTGACGAAGCAGACTTTTTTCCCGCAGTAGGTTGCCATTTCTTTCTGCGGTAGACCAGTTGCCATACAAGGCTATAGAACCCAGTCTGCCCTGCTATTTATCCACAACCATGACCAATTGCCATCCAAGGCTATAGAACCCGATCTGTCCTGTTATTTACCCATAGCCATGACCAGTTGTCATCCAAGGCTATAGAACCCGATCTGTCCTGTTATTTACCCATAGCCATGACCAGTTGCCATCCAAGGCTATAGAACCCCGTCTGTCCTACTATTTAACCATAGCTGGAGGACTGGGAAGAAGAGGATTCATAGCTTTCACAAGGGTATTAGCACGTAAGTGAATGTAATGGATTCTTCAATTCCTCAATCCGAGCCACTAACCATTACTCAACCGTGCCTCCACCATGCTATAGTAATATAAAAAAAAAAATGATTATTTTTGGTGATCTATTGTATAAATTCAGTAACGTGCAGAAGGTGAGGCAGAAGATGCGACGGCCCCGGGCATCCATATCGGGAGGACATCCAATCAAAGACTGAAATTAAGATTTAGTTTATATTTAATTTGAATGAAGTCTTTATTTCATGTTTCATCTGTTTTTACATGTTTAAAAATGTCCTTCTTTTCTCACGTTTCTGAATACTAGGACCTATTGCCTCTCTACTCGAGTCTTGGGAGGGGGGGGGTGCATACAATGAAAGAGTTGGATCCGGGCATTATCAAACGTCACCAAACCTTTGCACGTCACTGTATAGATTAATCACCCCAGATTCTGAATATCAAAATATTAAAATGATTAAATTTTATAAAAGACCAGTTTGTCATGTAAATTCATTGTAAATTGATCCCCCTATGTTTCATACGATAGGTTCGCCTATCGTCCTGTTCGCACTCCTTCCCGGTCTTTTGAACTGGAGTAGAGATTTATCCCTTGTTTCCTGTTTAGTACTGAGTTTCCGGTTCTTTCTAAAGTCTACTTTAGCTCTATATCCCTAATGCTCGGCGTTTCTTAAGCTAATGTAACTCAAAAGAGTAACCTTCTATATTGAGTGACTCTTGGGCCTTGTACTGGGTAAATATTAGTAAAAAAAAAAAACAATAAACAAAACAAAAAACAAAACAAAAAACAAAACATGAGTCTTTAAAATATAAAAAAAAAATTAAATTCATAATCTGAAGTGCTTAATCGGCTGTAAAGGTGAAATAAATCCGAGTAGATCCTAGTAATATAAAAATATTAAAATTGATCCATAAAAGAGAGCTCGATGTATTTTATTTATACATTGCAATATGGAAGAATAATAAAAATAAAATTCTTTTTTGCCTCATGTGGGGAATAGACTATTTCGGTAGACGATGAAAGTGGTCGTCTGTCTTTTCATCTCCGGGCAGTTCTGATAGTGGAATTATACACCATTTGTTTCTCATTATATATATATATAGAAGTCAATACTTAGATGCGACAGTCTGTTTCATGCTAGACGCAATCGTCAGGCCACAATGTCCATCTCTTTCTGTCCTGACGATTGCATATAGCATGAAACAGCCTGTCGCTTCTAAGTGTTGACTTCTATGTTCACTTTTATATTTACACACGCTCTATCTCTGATATTGAGCACTTTATTCCATGAATATAGCACATAAGACTATAATTCTTCATATATATATATATATATATATATATATATGTGTGTGTGTGTGTGTGTGTGTGTGTGTGTGTGTGTGTGTGTGTGTGTGTGTGTGTGTGTGTGTTATACTATGAAAGTATAAAAATAGGTTTTGGTACTAGCAATACTTTTTGCTAAAAATTATTACCAACAGTACATTTTTGAAAAGGAAAAATTGAAAATATTACCAGCAATACATTTTTGAAAAAAATAGTACCAACGATGCATTTTCGGAAAAAATATTACCAGCAATGAAAATCTCGTCGGCATTAAATAACCCACTGGCTATTTTTGTAGTGATTTTATAACATATCTATGTTAGAATTTTCGAATAAATAATTTTATATATATATATATAAACTCCAGACCACGAAATTCTAAAATAATTTTTTTTTTAATTTTAAGAAGAAAATCAATGTCGTATGAGTATATTTGTTTTGGATTCCGTCGCGGGATCAATTCAGTTCACAATTAATTTACGTATCAAACTGGAACTCCATATTATGTTTGATTATAAAATTTAATTTTTTATTTGCTATTTGTAATCTATGATTGATTATTTTGAGTCTCAAAATTTATCAAGATCTACAAAGGACGGGAAATTGTGGAGAGACATAATCGCAAACGTCCTAAAAAAGAGGCCTATTGTGAGACTCCACTGAAATGTTTTTATCCCGACTTGTTGAGATCATATTGTAAGTTTAACTTAGTATGATATAACGACAACCAGTGAAGAATATTGAACCCATCATATACATTGGTGAACTCTAGACGAACTTAGACAAAAACGTTGTAGATGACTCTGATGATTTTGTATTGTAATTGAGGTGGGGGGGCGGTTGAGAAGGTTGTTAATTTAAAGAAATGAAACAGTAAACATTAGAGGAACTACAATGAAATTATTGGAATCAGATCGAACTTGTGGTAAAAATTAAAACTAAAATGAAAAAAAAACAAAACAGCAAAATAGATTCACGTACCTCGCGTGATATGCTTCTTGCAAATTTCGACACAGGACTGATAACAGATTGGGTATATTTTAGCATTTCTTATCAAACGGATAAAAGTTAATGCGTATATACACTAGTGAAAGCGAGGTACATTTGTTTGACAGTTGACACTGATTGAGTTTGCGTACCCCCTTAACGTGTGGCAAGGGCTGACCTCATATACGTTTCTCGGGCGAAATGCATTAAAAAAAGGTAAAGAAAAGAAAAGAAAAGAAAAAAATCTTACACTACAAACGAGGAAGCCGGGTATGTAAGAAAGAAAGAAAGAAAGAAAGAAAGAAAGAAACACTTGCAACTTTGATCATTAAAAAGTGAATGGGAATTTTTTCGGCTTGTTCAACTTGAACAGTGATGATGCTTATTTTAAATATGGCGATCGGAATAAATATTTCTTTGAAAAATGTTGTAGATGTATGACGGAGTTTATCTAGATTAGATTCGGCTCTGTAGTTTAAACTACTTATCTACGAGGCGATTTGGATTGCAACATGCGGTTAGGCCACCACAAAAACTAAAGGTGGGATTAAATTTGATGTTAAGTTTTAAAGATGACTGATTCGATATTTTTTTATGCTATCATAAAATAAATATTCTTTTCGAACAATTATCTCGCTGTAAGCATTTATTTTCTTTATTTTAAATTTAAATACATATTTTTAAATAGCATGAAGTACAGAATTTAGCTGATGCAGTTAAAAGTAACATAGAAAACTACAACAATTGGCAGTGTGAAAAGAAGAAAAAAGGGAAATATATATATATATATATATATATATATATATAATGAGCTAACAGTTCTTTTTTTCAACAAAATCACCTCTTAGGTTTTATTGTCAACTAGCAGTAGAGCCCGGCGTTGCCCGGGGATGTAACAGTAAGAGATAGATCAAGTATCGACCATTATAAAGACTGAAAAATAAAATTGACAAAGATTATTGTTTAAGGTTGACAGACACATTTCTTAATTAGTTGTTTTTTGGGTTTTTTAAAACCCAAACTCAAACAAAAACATTGTTTTCAATCGTTATGAGTCTACCGATTGAATAGAATTTTATTATAAACAATTGTCTTGTAAATGGAATTTTTAAAGCATTCTGAATGTAAAAATAAAGAAAAACGTGTGCAAGACAATAAGAAATAAGAAACACTACCTGCCAAAAAAAAAGTGAAGTTTTGTTGAAATCGATTGAAAAATGTAGGTAATCTGATCCCATATATAAATGAACACACATACACACACACAAACAACCTGGGTTTTATAAGTATAACTCGATATGAGTTGTCCCCCTTTCATTCTCGCGATGCCTCTTAATCGTGTTTTCAAATTGATTTCGTGCAAAAACAATTGTGTTTTTCCAATTTTTGGTGCTGTCAGAACCACTGCAAGGTAATTTTACGTTGTCCTGTGAAGTTTTGTTGAAATCGGTTTGAAAAATGTAGGAAATCCGATCCAATATATAAACACACACACACACACACACACACACACACACACACACACACACACAACCTGGGTTTTATAATAAGTATGATATACAGTGTGGTCCGAAAGTCTTGTCACCCCTACATAATATATATTTTTTTTATTTCAGCTGACTGACACGAGCTCCGACTTTCAGACAATCCTGTACTTAACCCCACGATTTTCTATTAATCAAACAGTTCGAACATTATTCAGTGAAATTTCCGATCAAAATTCATCAAATAACTATGTCACGTCATGGATTTATTGATCCACTCTAGTCAATAGGATTTACTTATTTTTTTTTTTTTATCGCTTGCAATCTTGTGAGGAAATATGCACCTGTTGGTTGTTTTGCATTCAAATTCCGTTTGCTGAATATTCTTTATATAGGTTTCTTGCATTTTATTTCCTGGAAGAAACGGGAATGATGCAGTGATTTTTGTTTGTGCTGTACTTTTACTAAAATATATTAAAATTTTATAGTTGCCGAAGAACAGAAAAAAATATATATAAAGGCAGAGATATAGAGAAAGGTATGAAATGAAAAGACATAGATAGATAGATAGATAGATAGATAGATAGATAGATAGATAGATAGATACGAACTGACTGGGATAGATAGATAGATAGATAGATAGATAGATAGATAGATAGATAGATAGATAGATAGATAGATAGATAGATGGATAGAGATAGATAGATAGATAGACGAATAGATACTGACTTGGATAGATAGATAGATAGATAGATAGATAGATAGATAGAACTGACTTGGATAGATAGATAGATAGATAGATAGATACGAATGACTTAGATAGATAGATAGATAGATAGATAGATAGATAGATAGATAGATACGAACTGACTGGGATGATAGATAGATAGATAGATAGATAGATAGATAGATAGATAGATAGATAGATACGAACTGACTTGGATAGATAGATAGATAGATAGATAGATAGATAGATAGATAGATAGATAGATAGATAGATACGAACTGACTGGGATAGATAGATAGATAGATAGATAGATACGAACTGACTGGGATAGATAGATAGATAGATAGATAGATAGATACGAACTGACTGGGATAGATAGATAGATAGATAGATAGATAGATAGATAGATAGATAGATAGATAGATACGAACTGACTTGGATAGATAGATAGATAGATAGATAGATAGATAGATAGATAGATAGATACGAACTGACTTGGATAGATAGATAGATAGATAGATAGATAGATAGATACGAACTGACTGGGATAGATAGATAGATAGATAGATAGATGGATAGATAGATAGATAGGATACGAACTGACTTGGATAGATAGATAGATAGATAGATAGATAGATAGATAGATAGATAGATAGATAGATAGACATGAACTGACTGGGATAGATAGATAGATAGATAGATAGATAGATAGATAGATAGATAGATAGATAGATAGATAGATACGAACTGACTGGGATAGATAGATAGATAGATAGATAGATAGATAGATAGATAGATAGATAGATACGAACTGACTTGGATAGATAGATAGATAGATAGATAGATAGATAGATAGATAGATAGATAGATAGATACGAACTGACTGGGATAGATAGATAGATAGATAGATAGATAGATAGATAGATAGATAGATACGAACTGACTTGGATAGATAGATAGATAGAGATAGATAGATAGATAGATAGATAGATAGATAGATACGAACTGACTGGGATGGATAGATAGATGGATAGATAGATAGATAGATAGATAGATAGATAGATAGATAGATAGATAGATAGAAAAAAAAAGCACAAGGCCTTTGAACAGCGGGAGAGTACAGAGTGCATTACGGACATTAGCCACGACCCTTTATGAGCAAAAAACTGCGAAGAATAAGGCTGCTCGAAGAAAATGGCGTGAACTAGGTCCTAGGTTAAATCTTTTTTTTTTTTTCGGAGTTAAAGTCTTTGAACCTTTGGGTAGCATTTTGTGCAGGTACACACGTACAGGTAGAAACACCTACAAACACGCAACCCACATATATGCAGAGAGATATAGAAAGAAAGACAGGGGAAGAGAGAGAGGACAGTATGGGATATAAAATAATACTCATACACACACACGCATATATATATATATATATATATATATATATATATATATATATATATATATATATATATGAAAAAAGAAGTTGAAAATGCGACTGGAGTCTTTAAGAATATTTAGCGTAACTTTATCGGCTTCACGGTTCTATGATTTTTAATAGTTAAATTGAGATGGAGAGACATGTGGCTATGCCATCATTTGTTTTTATATAGGAGCTAGCTTAAATGCCGCCAGATAAGGCGTCTTTTAACCTAACTCCTGCGGAGGGGGGATCTTGATTGGGCCTTCATCACAATAGGTAGGAAGTAGTAGATGCCATAAGCAACAATAAAGTACAGACGAACTCAAAATTGAACACTGCATTTATGAATTGCATTAATATTTAAACTTGCCTTTTAAAAAGATCAGCGATAATTCTGACGCCAGTTAATTTAAAGACACTTTGATGTACTTTCCGTACAAACAATTATTTTTATTTCATGGGTAACTTTCACTGGATTTCGCAATTAATTTCGATTATTCCCAAATTTATTTCCAAGTTATCAAAATTCTTGTACCAAAAATATTGTTCGCAAAAAAATCATGTAAAAAAATCGCCGAAAACAATCGCAGTAATGAAAACTTGGGGATCCAAAATTTCAGGATTTCGGGTCCGGTTCCGACTCGGAATGTTTTTAATTTGTTCACAGAGTCGGCCTAATTCAATGGTAATTAAATGGTATGAGATGTTGGGCTATGGCCTCTAGGTATAAAGTTGAAACGGTGTGACACAGTGATACATTGGCATGTATTATATGTATATATATATATATATATTGCGCTTAGCATGAAACAGCCTGTCGCCTCTGAGTGTTGACTTCAATGTTCACTTTTATATTTATGTTTATCGTGGCTGTCCTCTCGGTTTCGAGCGTGACCACCTTCTTTATTTCATGTCCTCACCCACTACCCTCAAATTCTATGTATTCGCAGGTGACTCTTCAGGCCAGCCAAACTGCGACAAATTTTGCCACAGAATTGGCATACCCAATCAGTTTTGTTTACAGTGACATTATTCGGGCGCACACTAGGTTTTGCACATTTACGCAAATGGCTTTTGAAGCCGACAAAAGATCAGCGTTCCGTTTAAATATGATCTTATATAAAAATTTCAGTTATCTGTTTGGATTAGTTGTGCTCTTATGTCCATCGTCTTTTCGTGTTGAATTTTTATATAGTCTAATGTTAATTATGTTTAAATGAAAATGTCCTGAAGATGGTCTAAAATAGACCGAAACGTCCGACGTTGACTTTATATTAACATTAATACAGCATAATTGCATATTAAGATTTTTTGTTTGTTTTTTCTGTATATTTTTCTTCATACTGTCGGATCTATATCCATATATTTGCTAATATATATATATATATATATATATATATATATATATATATATATATATATATATATATATATATATATATATATATAAGCAGAATATTTATATTTATATTCTTTTTTGCTAACGTGAATCGCTCATCGCAAATGCGGCTGATGTAAATATCGCAACATATTTACATCTACAGCACCCACATTTGCGAAAAGTGATTCGCTTTTCAGAAAAAAAAAATGTTTGTTAATGGTAATATTCACCATTCATCGTTCATTGGCCGAAGCGCTAATGCTACTGCTGGTTGAAATTCATAAAAAAACTTTCTATTAAAACATTTTTTTTCAGTGAAATAAGTTTCTGGGTCCACTAACTGTTATTGCTCTTTCTAGTATTGCTTGCGGTTTCCTTCCTAGCCTTTCGTTTCAAGCCGCGTGGAACGTCAACATCTTGATTATGTCATTATTTTCTCTTCAAGTTGCATGTGCTGTTCATTTTAACTCTTGTCGTTATTATTGTTGAAAATCCTCCATTGTTGTGGTTTCTGTTATTTGGTACAGTTCTTTGTGATTGCGTAGCGCCAGTCCATGTGGTTCGAAGAAGGATAATCATCTCTAAGAGCTATAGGGTTAATTCGCTCAGAGCTATACCTCAGTCAGTTGATTCCTATTGGCGAAATAGTTTCCTTTAACGAACATTTCAGGTTACGAAAAGTCTTAAGGAACTAATTAAATTCGTAAACCGAGGTTCTACTGTATTGGTAAGTATTTACTATTTTATTGCTTTTGTTTTTATTAATATTTTTAAATCTTTTTCTACATAAATATTTAGATTATGAGCGAAATTGGCTCTCCACAACTACCTGTATTTTGTTGTTCTAAGTAACACATAAATAAATAATAATAATGTTCCTTTGAGTTTACATGCTAACCTGTAAAGAAGAGACTAAAAGCAAGTGGTTGTACCAAAGAATGCTGAGAATACTGTGGCTAGAATATGAAGAAGTTTTAAGAAAATTAGAAACTGCTGCAAACCAGAAAGAGACAGCTCCAATTTCTGGGAGGCATAATGAAAAAAGAAGGTTAAGAGAATTGAGCACTCACAGGACGTATTGACGGCGAGAAAAATGGAGGTGGCATCGACTAATCTACCAGACGAACCAATGAATAGTTGAACAAAAGCACAGAAGGGTGGTAAAGACGAAATATTTCTTTGAGCTAGAAATGACATAAAGTTGTGGAGAGCCACGATCGCTCTCGTCCCGCAAGGATATAGCATATATAAAGAAATCTTTATAATGAACCAATTTAAATAAAGTAAGTTTCTTTAGATTTATCGTAGCCAAAGTAGGATTTGTGAAAAAAAAACTAAATTAATATCTGGTATTTTTTTTTTACAGTAAGATTTACCCTATACAAGGCTCGGAGCCACTCGAGGTAGTTACGTTAAGGGAATAGTTTATATAGATATTAGGGGAAGATAACGGTTAATCCTAGACTTGAACAGGTTAAGATTGTAGCGATTAGGGAAACATCGTCATGGGAATCTGTTCCACAGAGTAGTGGTTCGCTGGAAGAAGCTGAATGTTTGAGTGGAACTTCTCGCTAATGGAATACGGGGGAAATTCGGGTGGTTTGCTACTATTTAAGTAGCATAGCGGGTCCTAGCCGTGAAGATTAGACTTGGCGGAAACAAGGAATGTAGTCCGTCCCAGCACTTTTCATGGAAATAGCGATCCCGCCTGTGAGAGAGAGGTTGGAGGGTGGAAAATAATTCTTCTCCAACAAGGACTCGGGGGACGTTTTTGAACTCTATAAGGACTAGAAAATGAAAACGAGGCAGCTCCCGCCCAAATATCGTGAACAAATTATAGCGTTCACATTATTAAAATATATTATGGTAATTGATCTGTTTCGAACAAAATAAAATGTGTTTTAATTGAAAATTATTGAGAAAAAAAAATGATATCCTGACTGTGGATACCAATTTAAAATCAAATTTAAATAACGTATTATTTTATGGAGAAAGATAAAAATTATACATCTTTTAAGACATACGTCAAATTATTAATCAGTAAACTTTAAGCTTTTAATCATCTATTGTTATTAAGTTAGTAAAAACTTTATACGTTTTTAAATGTGAGCCGAGCTCTGTTAAATATTTGCGAGCTTTTTGTGTCTACTATATACGTCTACACGCAAGTTATAAATAAAAATGCCAGTGTATCAAGTAATGAGTCAGAGTCCAAATATTCCGCGTGATAATATGTGTATCAGCCGGAAATAATATCCGAGTCGAAGGAAAATGACCTTAAAAAGAAGCAGGAGCACTACCGTAGGGCACATTTTTTATTATTATGTTTCTCGAATGTACTAGCCGGTAGATACAATTTACAATGTTAAAAAAAAGGAGAGAAAAAAACAGAACGTCTACTCAAACATGTGTAACCAGTAAAATATAATGTTTAAAGTAATAAAAAAGAATATAAGCAGATTGCCAACGTGCATACTAGATTAACAAGAACACAGTTAATTTATTTTATTTAAAAATTGCTTTTTTATAGATACTCATATTCAAGCAGACGCTCTATTTTTTTTATTAAACAGTGTTTGTTATCCAGCAATATCTACCGACCTGAATGTTTGAAAACAATGCGTCCTTTGAATATTAGGTATAAATAAGAGGCATCATTCTCGTATCTCCCTTTAGAGATCTGGGACATTGTCTAACTGAGGCATCATTCTCGTATCTTCATTTAGAGATCTGGGACATTGTCTAACTGGGGCATCATTCTCGTATCTTCCTTTAGAGATCTGGAACATTGTCTAACTGAGGCATCATTCTCGTATCTTCATTTAGAGATCTGGGACATTATCTAACTGAGGCATCATTCTCGTATCTTCATTTAGAGATCTGGAACATTGTCTAACTGAGGCATCATTCTCGTATCTTCATTTAGAGATCTGGGACATTGTCTAACTGGGGCATCATTCTCGTATCTTCCTTTAGAGATTCTGGAACATTGTCTAACTGAGGCATCATCCTCGTATCTTTCTTTAGAGATCTGGGACATTGTCTAACTGAGGCATCATTCTCGTATCTTCATTTAGAGATCTGGAACATTGTCTAACTGAGGCATCATTCTCGTATCTTCCTTTGGAGATCTGGAACATTGTCTAACTGAGGCATCATCCTCGTATCTTTCTTTAGAGATCTGGGACATTGTCTAACTGAGGCATCATTCTCGTATCTTCATTTAGAGATCTGGGACATTATCTAACTGAGGCATCATTCTCATATCTTCATTTAGAGATCTGGAACATTGTCTAACTGAGGCATCATTCTCGTATCTTCCTTTGGAGATCTGGAACATTGTCTAACAGAGACATCATTCTCGGATCTTCATTTAGAGATCTGGGACATTATCTAACTGAGGTGTCATTCTCGTATCTACCTTTAGAGATCGGGGAAATTGTCTGAGGCATCATTCTCGTATCTTTTCTTATAGTTCTGGAACGTTGCATTATTATCGGATCTTTATAGCTCTGGTGCGTTGTCATATATTAACTTCCCAGTATCCTGACCTTGGTCATTTAATCCATAATGTTAAGTCGTTTGAATGCTCTTATTTTGTTTTTCTCTCACACTCAAGTACGAGCTTTTGAGAAGTAAGTAGAGTTTTTAGTATTGTTTTACTTTTATTTTAAAACCATGTGTTATACACAATAGTGGCGGATAGGAGAACGAATCCTCCTCTGCAAAACAATGGTCTGAGTCACGTAGCGGCACATCGAAACAAGCCCTCCGCCAATGACTTGACGTCACAAGAAGGAAAACATAAGCACATCAAGTCTATGGAACATTATGCTTCGTAAAGCGGATAAAAAAACAATGATTATATCATAGTGACGGGTCGAGACATATTTGCAAAAATAACATCGAGGACAATATGTCTAGTGGCAACTTACATTAAAGCCATAAAACTGGGAAGCCTTTGAAGAAGCATTGACAGAAAACCAGGTAGCAGAAAAAGGAACTGGACTGCTTAGAACATTTTACATTTACGGTTAGCCGTGTTGGAACAACAAGTGGTTCCAACTACTTCAGTGACATATGCCTCTAAAATGCAGCCTGTGACAGGGATCCCAGGGCCCAACTAAAATAGATGACGCAGTGGCATTATCTTTAGTAACACGAGAAGTCAGGTGTACGGGCCCTTAAACGGTAGCAGTTGCTAACAGTGGAGTAGGTGGTGAATGAAGTGAAAGCAGCCTCAGTCGGAAGGCAGCAGATCGGCTGTCGATGAGGATGGCAAAGCAAAAAGAACCATAACAGATGCATCTAATGATAGTTGCACCATCTCAGAAACCCCTGAGTGAACGCTGCCCCATTCCTTTTATTGAAGGATAGTCAAGATTTACCTCCTCCTCGGAAAACTTTGTTGTCACCAAAAAGATTAGTTCGACTCTTCGTCAGGTCTTTGTGAAGGACCAGTGAAGTTGTAGTGTGAATGAGCATGTATCAGAGAAGGGACCGCCGATCTTTTTGAAAGGTTTTCTGAAGGCGCCGTTTAATTTCTAACTGCCTGCTACAAAGATATTTCTGACCCAAGTAACTTTCCTTGTGTTCCTCGTTTCATCACTGTTGTTAGAACTAGCGGCCCATCACAGATATGGTACAGGGCTGCTGCAAGGGTCTCATGACACCCCCCTCCGAATCTATGATACGTGGCCCCTCACTCTAATACATGTTAATTTTCATATTTATCAGAAATTTCGCAATAATATAGTAAGTGCTATTTTCAATAAGTGGGTTGGTGGTGCTTGTGTTGTCAAGTTTCCTTGTATCTTTTTAAAACAAAGTTCTTTACATCTTTTGCCTTTTAGAGTCAAATCAACTTCAGATCAAAGAGCAAGGTAGACGGCTGACGGGGCACGAAAGACAAATGTCGCGTTTAACCCGTTGTAAAAAAAAAAAAAAATTACAAATATAGAGGAATAAAGTGTCCCCAAAACATGACAAGGTGAACCATCGCGAAAGATGGTGGTTGTCTTGGTGGCTTGTCTCACTCAAACTGGAATCCCATAAAATGGGTTAGTCTTCTTTAGAACAACTCGCAAAGTTGTGAAATCACACGGTTGATTCGCCTTTTGTCGCTTTAATGATGAAACCTTTGCGGTGCATGCTTAGAGGAGATACAAGCAAACCAGTCCCGGTTAGGTATGTCTTCTTGGTGGATCCCGCGCTAAAGTGTTCTCTTATGGCGATTATATAAACTTTTTCATGCTTTGCCGTTCTAACATCGAGGAGATACGGAAACTAGTTGAGCGGTCCATAAAGTCAACTGGGGTCAAGATAAACCCCGACAAGTGCGTAGAAAGGACTCTTTTCCCCGACCCTTTTAGGCAGACTGGCGGCCCTTTTCTCATTGGACCCTATAGCTAGCTGGAGAAGATATGGTTGGAGATGTAGGTAGATGACGAATGGACGAGTTGTTACTTAAAGGTCAGGGTGGACGTGAGCGAAATGTACATCTTCCTCCCGATGATTGTCTCTCATTGCCTGTGGAGCGAATTCCTGGGCTCGGTCATTGTTTTTTCTCCTTATGGATAGGACATAACCATTTGTTAGCAGGGAGATCGCATCCAGCAACAGCCCAATAGAAGTATGGGAATTTTGCACTTAATACGTACATGGCCTGAGAATAGCTTTTCTATAGCGTTTTGTGACTAACTCTGGGCTGGAGTTGCCCAATCATTCACTTTTCAGCCTTGATGAAGTTCAAAAGCGTTTACTCGGCCTTGTGGGTGATAAATTATTTTCCACCTGATAACACTTTTTAACAGACGAAACATGGATAACCTCTTGCTACACTATGGCTATGTTTAAGGCAAATGGTATCAGCTACATGCCTTAGATCCACCAATTCAGATCTTCACAGTCAGAGTCCGCCATGATATGTACCCAAGGGTGAATCATCTTCATTCCCTTGGCATTCTTTTGGTAAGGCGGAAGGTCCACTCAGACGGCTTCACCCAAAGAAATATTAAGGCGCTTAAAAATTAATATATAAAATGAAATTAAAACAGTCTCGATATTTGTAACCCTGTTCATGCATTTCAAATAATAAAACTAGTTCTGGCATATTGTACGAAAATTTAAGTAATAACTTTTGTGCAAGATTAAATGTATGCTACCGGAAGACTTAAGCGGCTCCGGTCCATGGATTTGTGGAAATTAGAGGGAGTGAAAATTTCAGCCAGTGAAAAGATTCAACTCGTCCACAAAAACAAAGGGAAAATTAAAAAAAAGAAAAGAATGAAATGTAATCTCAAATTTTACAATCCAGGAATTGTTGAGATGTTTTACAAACCTGTTTCTTCTTATGAAGACAGTTTTCGTACGACAGGGAATAGACTAGACACAGAAAGATTTCTTACTACTTCGACTCGGACTGTATCATCCGTTGGCTGCTCAGACTATCAGGCGGACTCTGGACATGGAGTACCTAATTGATATGTTGTTTATTTATACCGGGCGCACGGACATAGTAGTAGACACAAAATGCGAGCGAATATTTGACATAAAAATACTCAGCTCGATTTGAATGTGTGTTACTTGAAGTGTATAAATTTGCAATAACATGCAAAAAAGTTCAACATGCTGAAAAGTTGAATCTTTGTCCACTATTAACTTGATAAATGTTTTAAATGATGTATAAATTTTATCTTTTTCCGTAAATTATAAGTTAATTAAATTTTAAGTTGGTGTTTTCCTTGTAGGAATATTGTATCTTATTAATGTTTTTCGTTGAAAAGAAGTTTTTTTAAAATTTTATTCGAAATTGATTAGTTAATAAAATTTTATTTGAAATTGATTAGTTAATAAAATTTTATTTGAAATTGATTAGTTAATAAAATATGATAATATATCTGTTATAATTTGAATCTGTTTAATGTGTTCATTTTACCAAATGTTAATTTTTATAGATTTTTCAAGTTTTTCTTCAAAAACACCACAGATTCACTATCGCTATTGTTGGTTATCAAATACAATAGAAAACTCAAAATACTTAAGGGCATTATTAGACAAAAGGAATAACCCATATTAAACACAACTTTCATCACAGAGGTGGGCATTTTAAAATCTGTTTGAAAAAATTTGAATATTTTCGTTCTCAAGTTCTGTGAAGTTTTGCAATACTTAACGGACAATTAAAAAAGTCTTACACATAATGTCACTTGTATACAATACATATATATTCATATGTATATTCATATCAGAAATATAACATATAGAGTCTCTAACTAGGACGTGCGGATAGTGTAATGGATGTCGGCGCGAAAGTGGAATTGGCAAGCAGAGTAAAAATTTCGGATGAGTCTGTTGATCACCCTTTCGCTTTGTGAAACGTATGAATCTGTCTCTGTCAAAATAGACTGAGCTCCCTAGATTGGGTAGCAACCAGTCTAAAAAAAACACAAAATTACAAACCATGGAGAAGGCAACGGGAAACCATTCCACTGTCATTCCCAAGAAAGAATGGCATTTCACAGATAACTAGAAAGGATACCCGGCGTTGCTCGGTAGATATCTGAATTATAGTTTATTATTGATATTTTTCATCCATCATATGGAAAATAATTTTTTATTCTATCTTTAAAAAGATCTTTCATTGTTTTGTTTTTTTTTTTGTTTGCTACGAAATAAGTAAATTTAGGAAAATATCATACTACCAGTGCCACGCTGGGTAGAGGGTAGTTACTACCATTTTCTTCGGGTTGCTTATGATTCATCAAGATCGAAAAACGGACGGACGGACACACGTACACCGTGCTTTATTTATATAGATTTTGAAGACTCTATCTGGATATTGAGCACCATCATTATAAAGACTACTCGCCTTCATAGCATTATCTTTCAGAAATACTCTGGTCGATTGTTCTTTATTTTATTTATTTTTTTGGGTGGGGGTGGACAAACACAATCTTTGCTATTGTTATATATGCTGATATGTAAACACTGAATGGGAAGCGAAGCCGCCCAGATTGCGACATTGCGGCAGATGTGTGTTTATCACAAAGAAAGCTTTTGATTATAAACAGACTAAGATATTGCAGCCTATATAGAAGCCATTTGATAATAGCATTAGTATAATTTGCATGTGTTGCAAATAACGTTTACGCTTTATGTTGGTTTGTTTACGCCTCATCTTCCGTCACTATCTTGATCTTAAATATATTCATGCTTACACACACACACACACATATATATATATATATATATATATATATATATATATATATATATATATATATATATTTGCATCTTTCGTTGAAAACGGCCGTCAAGGAAAATTTAATTAATCTTTTATTGAATTTTTCCAGCAATCTAACATTTTTTTGTTCTTTAGGTGTTAAAGAATATAGTAATTGAAGAATATAGGAATTGTCCATAGTAATAATTTTTCCGAACGCTTTTATCTATTTCTCTAGCCATTATCAAGGATGTGTTTTTGGATGGTGAAATTCTGTGTGTGACTTCTGCATAGTAATTTTACAATGTGGAGTTCGAGTGGTTTGTGTACTTTTTGGCGGTCACGTGCTATGTGCGTCTAGTTGACCAAGGCAAGTCATGATATATCTTCTTTTATGTGCCCTGTCCCTTCAGGACGTGGGCGATCATGGCTCTCCATTTCCTCCTGTCCCTTGTAGCTCTCAATAAGATTTGACTTTTTGTTATTTCTCCCAGACCTTGTTCTACTATCCACTTGCTTAAGCCCGTTACGTATGTAGGTGTTGCTTGCCCTTGTCACCCTTTCCCACTATCCGCCCTATGAGTATCAGATTTTCCAAGCACTTTTTTCTCATTACATGTCCCAGAAATTTCAACTGACTTCTGATGTTAAGTATGAGTTTCATTTTTTGTTTGCATCCTCTCCAAAACCTACCGCTGTTCACATGTTCGGTCCATGGTATCCTTCTGTAGAACCAAACCTCTGTCGCCTCGAGTATCGTCTTCGTCTTTCAGGAGACCGTCCAATATTCGCTGCCGTAAAGGAGGACAGATATCAGTTCATTACTCCTTTCTTTGTTACCAACGAAATCCTCCTGTTTCGTAATACTCTGCCTAGCCTTTGGAATGCATCCTTGGCCATCCCAATATGTCTTCGGATCTCAGCGTCGCACTTAACGTCCTCTGTCAGAACACTTCCCATTTAATTTTCCGCACCTGGTTGATTTTAGTGTCCCCGACCTGTAAATCGCATTTCGGACTCATCTTTTTACTTATGACCATGCATTTTGTTTTCTTGTAGTTTATGCTTAGTCCTTTCTTCTCGCTTTCCTTCGCTACCTTCTGTAGGAGGTTTTGTAGTTTCCTTTCTGTGTCTGCTATCAGTACAGTGTTATCTGCTTATCATATGTTGTTAAGATGAATCATTGTAGGCTTTCCAGTTCTCTCAGAATTGCATCGCTGTTTAGGTTGAATAGGTCTGGTGAGAAGACTCATTTTTGCCTTACGCCACTTTCTATTTTTGTTGGGGCTGTTAAATATTCAAGTGTATAAATCACGTTCTTCTTTGTGTCCGTTCACTTAGCCTTTTTTGTTACTGTTCCTCTGTGCACAAGAAAAACCAGCATCACTAAGTCATATATACTACTGCATTGGTCCCTGGTGGAGTTGACTAAATAAATCGATTAAAACGGCAAGACTAGCGAATGGATGAGGAGTACACGGTGGAGTAATGGATAGCGGTTGGGATTGAGGACTCGGAGAGCCGAGTTCGAATTCCACTCGAATCCATTACATTCACTTACATGCTAATACCCTTGGGAAAGGTATGAATCCTCTTCTTCTACCCCTCCCACCAGATATGGGTAAATAGCAGGACAGACCTGTTTTATAGCCTACCGCAGAAAGAAATGGCAATCTTCCACAGGAAAAAAATCTGCCTCGAAAAATACATGATCGCCTAAGCGTATCACGTATGGAACATAACTGAATGAAAGAAAGAAAAGGAAAGAAGATGAACTGAAAAGAAAGTGAAAAAGTATCAGGTCTTCACCACCTTTTATTGGACACACGGTCCTGGAAGAAGACAATGACTTGAAAATAACAATTGACTCTCTAAATGCAATAAGCCTTAATGACTAAAATAGTGATTAAATCTCACCACAACATTTTGATAAGTACACCTCACTGCACAATCGGATCACCCATAATTGAACTATTACTACTTTATCCACGGTTAATTGTAATTAGGTTGAATATAATTACTTACTGAAGGCGGATCTAACACAAGAAGACAATGTTATCTTATTTAAATTATTCTTTGATCTTCTTAGTTTTTCTTTAGTTTAAATTCATTTTTGGTCACAGTCCCTACACTCAAGCCACCAATCTGCCACTAACGTTTTACCGCTGGTGGCCCGCTCTCGGACCACCGGCATATTCTTCTCGGCAGTGTTACCACTTGCGAAAGGTTAGAGGCCCACTGGTGGCTGCCACCAGAGAACCGCTGGCGTTGCCATCGGCGGCCCGCGGCTTGCGTGTAGGAGTGATTATCAGAATTCTACGTGTGTTATCAATTCTGTTTAGTCAACAAGTCGTTTTTTTTTTTATCTCCAGGACTATGTTCCTGATAAATGGTAGTCAAGCTAAAAACAGAATTAAGAAATTTAAGAAAGGAATTACAAAAAAAAAAAAAAAAAAAATCTTGGAAGGACATGGATTAACGCAGCATTTAACTGGTGGAAGGGTGTGATTTTATACTTTAAATATTTAATAAATATAAAAATAAAAAGGCCATAGCCATGATTCCTAACATGGATCCCTAATCCACGGGTCGGTGTTACTGTATTCTAAAAAAAAAAAAAGAAAATAAATAAATAAATGAAAATAAAAATAAAAATTCGGAAGACGTGACAGAAAAAAATATATTTTAAAAAGGTACTAAATTATTAGATTTTCAATAAAATTGTAGCACACGCCAGATGTATACAATGTCTGGCAAGTTGTAAGTTTTATAGCTTTCCATAATTTTAATTGAAAGTAATATATTTACCGCGTAAGTGAACTAGGATATTTTTTCCCCCAAATGAAAACCATTAAGGAATGATAAACAATTTAAGAGGCGAGAAAAGACAAATGTAGAAGAAAAAAGAAAAAAAAATGGTGGAAAGCTGGAAAAACAAGATTAAATGCCTTTTAATAAAAAGGATATTGGGAGGAAACGAAAGAAAGCAAATGTGAATGAGAAAAGAAAAGAGATAAACAAATAATAAGTAAACAAAAAAAAAAAAGAAAAGAGGTGAAAGAAAGATGAAAGGAAGGATAAATGAGGAAGAGGAAAGAGAAGAAAGTGTAAATGCGGAAAAGAAACATTTAGCGAATAGAAATAGATATAGAGAGAAAGCAAACAAGGGGGGGATATGACAAAGTAAATATGCAAAAAAAAAAAAAATGGAGGAGAAATGAAGCAGAAAATATGTGATCAGTGGCGATTCTACAAGGAGGAAGCAGAAGGGGCCAATGCCTCCCAAATTTTGTCTGGACCCTCAGTTGCCCCCCATCTTTCTAAGTTGTATAGAGGAAAAAAAACAGAGCAGGCAAATTACACTGTTCTGCTAGTATTGATATTAGTACTATTAACCCTTTGATTTTGTTTTGAAGTTAACCTCTCCTGTGGTCCAACAACTTGAGAGTGGAAAAGAGGGCAAGAATAGATTAGTACTCCACTACTATGAATGAAACGTTATTCCGTTTAACTTAGTGAAGTAATATACTTAAAAACTCATTCCTAAGTTGTGTATACGATAGTGGGGTAGTATGAAAATAAAGACGCTGCTTGAATTTGCACTCCCCTCGTCCGCAGAAATATATCAGCCCCCCAAGTGGCCCCTCGACTTTCAAAGTTCCAGAATCACCACTGTATGTAATAATAATCATAATAATAATAACAAATGTATATAGCTCGTATAGAGAAAGGACATGAAAAAGAAGGAAGAAGAAAGAATAGACGACGTAAAAAACACGAATTTATAAAAAAAAGAAAAGAAGATAAACAAATGACTAAGAGAAACAATAACGAAACTGATGTAAAAGAAAAAACAAAAACAGAAAACAAAAAAAAATAAAAGCAGACGATAAAAGGGCGCATAAGACTGTAAAAGTAAACAAAGTATAGAGGCAAGGGCGGTGAGTACGACACAAAAAAAACCTGATTGGAAGTCCCGGATAGTGCTTTTTGTAAACCTCGCTATTTTATCAACATTTGCTTTTATTTCTACCTACATTTATAAACGTTACAGATTAAACTAAAAGCACAATGGACTATTAAAGATGAAAAATTTTCGCAAATTTTGACGTCATTCTGGGTTATTTTTTTTTTCGTACAAATCCGTAAATTTGTTTTGATCATGATAAGTCTCGAAAAAAACAAAACAAAACAAAAAAAACACGAATAATTTTGAGGAGGTGCGAATCATATATTCGGGGGTGGGGGTAGCGAGACACTAGTAGAAAATGAAAATTACAAAAGGAATAAATTAAGAGAATAATCACGCACCCCTCCCCCACACACAATGGTTTTTAAAAAAGCTTTTAATTTTTTTTCTTTTAAATACGATAAGGCGGACGCAGGTTCGAATCTTGTCGGACGGCACATTTTTTTTTTTTTTGTTAAAACTTTCGAATGCGCAGGTCGGTAGATATTAATTACACTGTTTAAAAACACAGGGATGTCTACTCAAGCACATGTATCAACTAAATATAACGTTTATAGTAAAAAGAAATTATGTCAGATTTTAAATAAAATTCATTAATTCCTTAGAAAATAATTTGTTTACGAAAAAAAAAAAAATCTAGCAGATCTGAACAAGAGCTTGTGCATTTCTAAAATACGGTGATTGAACCTTGCTGGGCTTGTGGATGCTTTTCATTAACTGAGTTGTCTCTCAGAACGCCGGTAGTTTCCCCTTTGGTAACTCAGGTTCGACTCTGCCGGAAAGCACATTTTCTGTAAGACTTTTGAATGCACAGACCAGTAAACGTAAATTTATACTGTTTAAAACACAAGCATGTCTATTTAAACACGTGGATCAACTAAATTTAATGTTTGAAGCAGTGTTTCTCTTTCTTTTTTTTCTCAGGGCGCACATACAGAATACTAAAAAGTCGGGTGCATCATAAACTTTAATAAAGAGAAATTAGTCATGAAATTTGAAAATAGGAAAAATCTCAAAGAAGTCTCCTGAAAAAAGAATTAATTTTTAAGACATTACATTGTATAATTTAAGTTATGCATGTGTGAAATCTGTGCTTGATGGAATTGAGCAACTTTTTTAAATCCTTGAGTATGTCCGGTAATAAAGTCACAGGAAAAAAGTAATAGAAAAGAGCAATAGTTTGGGTTAGTAAAAAGTATCACAATTAATTTATGGCGTCTAGTAATAAAGTAATCTATTTCTGTATTTTATGGGTCCACACTATGTGCAACAGAAATTCATAGTAAATCAATCCAGCCTTTAAAAACGGTTTCTGACAAAGCTACGAAACATATTTATAGTAGGGAGTCCAAGTATCCTATAAGACCGACTTTATTTGAAGGAAGCCTTAAGAAGGGTGCTTTTAAAAGTTGGCGCCAAAACATAAACGAACCACGGACATCGTATAGGAAGATAAATTAAGTCACAAAAATGTTTTCTAACAATGCTACGGTCACATATTGGATATATATATATATA
Source organism: Acanthosepion pharaonis (assembly GCA_903632075.3). NCBI lineage: Eukaryota > Metazoa > Mollusca > Cephalopoda > Sepiida > Sepiidae > Acanthosepion > Acanthosepion pharaonis. Next base: position 819,959 of record CAHIKZ030002269.1, read on the forward strand.
TATATAGGGAGTCCCAGTATCCCATAAGACCTGACTTTATGCGAAGAAAGTTTCAATTTGAAATTTGAATTAAAAGTTCCTTGAATTTTCAAATTATTTGTGAGACTGGCATTTTGTCCACTTTTGGATAAGAGGCGGGGATTTTGTCCAGTTTTGGATAGTTAGTTAGTTAGTTATTTTCTAAGCGTAGCTTAGATGTGGCACAAGGCCGAAAGTATGGGGCACCTAGTGAGGATCGAACTCACTTTTCAGTAGTAACTGATCTAGCGAGACAAGCTTGCTAACCATTACACCACGCCGAGGCGCCCGTCCACTTTTGGATAAGTCAGGGATTTTGTCCACTTTTGGGTGAGAGGCTGGGATTTTGTCCACTTTTGGGTGAGAGGCTGGGATTTTGTCCACTTTTGGGTGAGAGGCTGGGATTTTGTCCGCTGTGTGCAAACCTTGTCCTGTTTCTATTTTTTTCCTGTGACTTTTTTTTACATAGATTCGTCTTGAGGAAGGCAAACCGGAAAGGATTATCCACTCCTTTTTAAGGATTAAGGAATTTAGCATCCAGTTTAAAATTTTAAATGACATAGACATGGAAGCCATGGTGCTTTTAGCTTTTTAAAAATAAAAGATGTTTTAAATATAAAAATAAGTAATAATTACAATTAATTACTCTTCTGTTAAGTTAGAGCGTACCTGATTACTTTCAGGGCGCATTAGTACGCCCGGGCGCAGCGGTTGAGAATAAAAAAAATAGTTAATTTAAGATTAAAAACAAAAACTATTATAAGTACTACTACTAAGAGGGTGGTTACTCGAGATTAAAATTAAAAAAAAAAATGTCGTGAATAAATCGAACGAGAAAGTTATAAATTTAATTGTAGATCTGATAGCATGCCGACAATGTTTTGTTGCCGAATCTGCATGAGTAAAATATGGGGGTCTCGGCTTCTAATTCCTATCTTGTCGAAGACGATTTCATTCGATTCCACGCTGCTTACTTTAAACTGTCGTAGACTGTGAAAACTTCAGGGTTTGAACAAAAATAGCAAAAATATAATTGTAAGGAAAATTCATCAAATTCTAATTGTTCATTGTCAGTGCGACACTAAGTGGAATAGTTTTGACGCCCACTGTAGTTTCTAATGGACCACTGTGAATGAATTCCGTTCGTTTATTTACACAAGAGTTATCGGGTCTTCAGCACCTTAGACCAAATTTACAACAGTCTCCACAAATATCTAGCATCTGAAAACTGCCTTGTTTGAATTATGTATATTTTTACTGCAGTCTCAGGTTCTTCTAAAATCTTTGCCAGGGTTTATCGAATTTTTCTTGAGTATTGTTGATATTCATCGTATTAGTTCCTTTAAATTATTGTTATTATTGTTGTTGCTGTTATTATTATTATTATTAATATTTTTATTGTTGTTGTTGTTATTATCATGATTGTTGTTGTTACTATTATTTTTATTGTCAAAATCTCAAATTGTTCTGCTATGTCAATAAGCATACATTTCCTGAATTTCTTGTCTTTTATAATAATATCAGGTCTGTTGGCTTTTATTTCCCTGTCAGTTTGAATTGGCATGTCCCAGTGAATAGTTACATCGTTATTTTAGGTAACTGTGTCTGATTGGTGCTCATGCCATCTGTCAGAGGTTTTGATTTTGTGCTCCTTGCATATCTTCCAGTGCACGTATACATTATTATTATTATTATTATTATTATTATTTCCAGTTTTCTTGATTTGCTGTTTGATCCAATCCCTTACCAAGTCTTTTACATGGGACCTGAGGCAAAGGAATGTTTTTCATAGTAAATTGTTGACCATACTATACGAAGAGTGTCTTTCCGAGTATGTGTGCGATGCTCATGAATATAATCTTTTGTATCTCAAACTGTGAGAAGTTTCCTAGAATTTTCTTAATGTATTTACCAATATTATTTTAAGCCATGCCAATTGCTTCTGTTATTATAGGAATAGTCTTCATTTTTAAATGGTAAATTCTTACAATTTCTGTTTCCAGATAGTTCTATTTTTAAAGTTTGTGAAATTCTTTTGATGAGATGATTTTATCGGGAAGAATTGAAAAAATCGATGTTCAGTCATCAAATTTTGTTTACTGAAAGAAATATTTTCTCAGGGCAGACAACGGTTACTGTTAAATGCTTAATACAAAAGGGGAGGGGGGTCTTAATAATTGGAGTATTGGAATTTTTCTCATTATACAATAAACGGGGCATCTTAATAAAATGGGATCGGAAAATCATTTAATGTACAAAAAATTTAGAATTTAAGTAAAGAAACAGTTTTCTCAGAATCATTATTATAAGGCCCAGTCTCATCGGCAGGAGTTATTGCAATTTCTGATGAGAGTAGTAGCAAGCGAAGAAGTCCTGACAGAACTTAATTAATATGCGTAAAAGCTAACATAAATTAAATATCCTCTCGCAGAACTCACATAAAAATCATAGTACAAGAAATTCTGTGGATGATGTTGCTGTCAGAACTAAAAAAGAAAACAACTTGTTTATACAACTTATTCAAAGAGATTGTCAAACAACGTTTGGAATGTCCTCTACGCCGTATTAGCTTCCTGTTTCACCAGTATTGTGTTTCAAATGAAACATTAAAAACAAACAAAAAAAAAAATATTAGGTTTATCAGAGAATGGAATGTGGTAACTCTGGGAGAGAAAAAACAAAACGAAAACAAAAAACGAAAACAAAAGCAAAATACAATAGAACTATTTTTTAAACAATGCAGTGGAGTAAAATTTTTCAACACGCTTAAGATCATAAAAGCCCATATATTCAAAAATCGTACAATTAAAAACTTGAACCAACCATAATAACCGCTGTTTCTTCTTTGGGTTGGACTCTGGGGACCCCCCCCCCAAAAAAAAAACGCCCTCTTCTATTAGGCATTTAAGGATAAAGCTAAGCTAATGGGAATGGTGGAGTAGTGGTAAGGTCGGTGGGCATAGATATTAACAGTCCAACTCTTTCTGTCGTTGATACCGATTTCAATTGTATGCTAAAATGCAGTTATTGCTTAATTCCCCACCTGTAGTATAGGAAGATGTGGGCGAATAGGGACAGATATGAAATGGGGGGGGAGAGAAAATTTTCGTCTGGCGAGAAAAGTTAATTTATACTTTAATGTAAATGCTAGTTTTGTAAAATAATCTTTTAAGCCTAAGTCAATCTACAATAACTATTGTTTTTTCTCTGTCTGTTTCATAAAGCAACAAAAATGGATAACTTTTCAAGTATGTTTCAGGCCTCTGATTCGTTTGATTTGCTTTGTTTTACGGCATATCAACCTCAATGGGTTATTTAATGCCCACAAAATTTTTATTTCTGGTAATATTTTTTCTTAAAAAAAAGTATAGCTGATAATAACTTTAAAAAAAATGTATTGGTGGTAATAAAACTTATTTTTACACTTTCATAGTGTTTTGCCCCAAGTTTGGGGGTTAACTATTTGTCCGTAGCTGGGACCCTAACAGGTGCTACCACCCTGGGTCAGAATGGACCTGGGAACACCAGCAATTAAGAGGTGGTGATACGCTCCTCAAAACCTCCTGATTAGAGCCCTTGCTGCTGTAGTTTATCGTCTTACCCAGGACGCTGATGTAGTCTATCGTCTTATCCAGGATGCTTCGGACCTTTGAACTAGAGATTTAGCATTTATTTACTCTAGTTGTTACATTGAAATATAAGATTGATTACTGGATGACAGGAATTTCAAAACGATTTACAAATTATGTAAATATATTTTGTACGTCTAATTCAATTAATTCCAGTTTTACAATTATGGCATTGGAACTTTATTTTGGCCAGGTTAAAGTGTTAATCGGTTCTTTCTTATTGTCATTCAACCCGTGATAAGTCAGAAAACATAGCAAACAATTTCAAAGACGATAAAAAAATGACTTGTAATACCTTTGCGGAAACAGATTTAAATGCAGCAGACAATTAACAATTAAAACTCTTAAAAGGATCAAGAAGAAAGTAAGCTATAATTATGAAATAACAATATTCACGTTTGCCCAGTCAATAAAAATCTTGAAAAAAGTTTAGTTGTCTGATTTCGAGCAAATGAGTAGAAACAAAGGAATTAACAGCGATAAAATTACAATATTCAATTGAAAACGTCGAGTAACATATAGTAGTATTAGTATTAGTAGTATTGACCTAATCTTTATTAATATTTAACTTTGAAAAATATTTAAAAAGTCGTTGGTAGCGTCTTTTAACTTCAGAAGCTAGAACTCAAAAATTAGCGCTCAGGGCACGTTCGCCTTGTCTTACTTTGTTGCAGACTCTTATATTTTGTTAGGATTTGCAAAAATGTTTTTTTTTTTATAATTTCCAAGTAATTATAGCTTCAGTATTTCCATATACAGAGTAATACAGTGCATTAAATATTCTTTTATCTAATTATGGGTATCTTCTAAGGTTTAAACTGTTGTCAACATCTCATAAAATTGTACCTATCGCTTGATTCACACTCTTATAGTTGTAGAAGTTTGTCCATGGTTTCCTGATTAGAACTGGGTTTTCTTCTAAAGTCTACTTCAACTCTATACGTCTAATGTGTCCGTCTGAACTCTGAAGTTTTATTCACTAATTATTCATTTATTTATTTATTTTTCACCTCAATAGGACTATAGGTAGGTTAGACTATTTTCTGGTTTACACTCCCCACTCCTGCTTTTTGAACAGAAGTAGAGGTTTATCCCTTGTTTCCTGTTTAGGATTGGGTATCTGGTCCCTTCTAAAATCTTTTCTTTCTCTTTTACCCTTTGCGTCTTAGTAGCATTATCGTCTTGCTTGGGGTGAATTGATTTAAAAAAAAAACAAAAAAAAACAAATACCATATTTTTCAAAATATAAAACGCAATATTGTATAAGACGCAACCTTATTTTGAAAGATTTAATTGAACAAATATTCAATCTGATAAAAGTCAGTATGTACCTTTCTAAACATGAAAAGCTCAAAACATCAGAAAAAAAAAAAGCCATAAAACGAAACGAAATGTTTACTGCTATTTAGTTTGGTTCAAAATCTACAAGATCCTCATTTCTTCCACCGTCACTTGCAAAGGAATCAAATCTCATTACTGGATTTATTATTCTGATTAAAGAGAATTTCATTTTCGATAACATCCATTGCGCTACTGATACCCCAATAGGTTAATCATTATATCACTTATTTTTACCCACATGCACAAGGGTTGGTCTTCGTCCATCAGAGGTTGTAGCAAAATCTTCCTATTACATCCAGTTGTTCCATTGCTTCCTCATTTAATGGCTTGTCAATAGAAACATCGAGAGATTGAAGTTAACTTGTCAAAACGCCAGTATAACAGCTCAGTCAGTCAGTTATGTGCCATGCGTGATACTCGCTTAGGTGATCATGTATCTTTCGATTTCTTTCTGCGGTAGACTATTTGCCATCCAAGGCTAGTTACCCATAGATGCTGGGAGAAGAAGAGGATTCATCATACCTTGCCCAAGGGTATTAGCACGTAAGTGAATATAATGGATTCGACTGGAATTCGAACTCGGCTTTCTGATTTCACAATCCGAGCCGCTATCCATTATTTTACCGTCTTTTCTTATTTATACCTTTAGAAGCAAGTAGATTTTGACAAAATTTGGAAGGTTAAAAAGTCAGTCTAATTCACCAAAAAACGGTAAATTGATTTAAAATGGTTGATTCTTTTCTTTATTTCTTTTTTGTTCGGTCATTTAAAATTTGAAATTGAGCTAATTGAATTATCCTATATATTCTTAAAGAAATCCTCGTCAGATCGAGAAAATACTTACCTTACTCCGGGCTCCGGCCCTGTGCTGGTAGTATCATGGCTATGACTGGCCTGAACCAGCTATGACAAGCCAAGACCAGCTATGATTAGCTTGGACCAGCTCTGACCAGCTTGGACAATCTACGACTAGCTTAGAGCAGCTCTGACCAGCTTGCACAAGATATGACCAGTTAAGACCAGCTTAGACCAGCGACCCGAGTGAAAACGTCCCCACGTTAAAAACCAACCTTGTGTCACAACTTGACTCAGTGGGGTCAAGCAAATAAACCTCGTCAGATCGAGAATTATTTTATATGATTTACTTTAATGCTCTTACCTAGAATTAAAAAAAAAAGAAAAGATTATTTACTGATGTTGAGTTTTGGAATTTTTTTTGCAAAAAGTCATCTGTTCTCTGCAAGTGGACTTCTCAGCCCTTACTAGTAACTCAAGTAGTTTAATTAGTATTGACAATTGGCAATTGAATCACATTGTTCAAACGCTGTCAAAAGATGGGAAAATCTCTCCAGATTTCCAGAAGTGATTTCTTTCTTTCTTTTTTTTTTTAAAGGTTGATTATTCCAAGGTCAAGATCATTGTAATAGGATACCAGTATAATAGTATATCAGTATATCTCTCCTACCAACTTTCTCGTCCCCAAACACGTGCTGGCTATGTTGTTTCAAATTTGAAGTAGGCTCTCGACTTTTGTACAAATGATGATGTTGGGACATATTCTCTCTCTTTCTTTCTCTCTCTCTCTCTCTCTCTATATATATATATATATATATATATATATATATATATATATATATATATATATATGGTGGGCTCTCCGTCGTATTCGACGTATGAGAGTCAAGCTGGTGTCTGGGCTGTAGGTTCCTAGAAAACAACAGCCCAGACACCAACTTGATTTGATTATAGTGATGAAGGCTTTGTGCCACAAGTTCTCCAAACAATCCTACGCAGGTTTTGAATGGGGTTGTCCTTCTCCTAGGACCCGGTCTGTCCTGCTATTTCCCAAGTGTATTAGCACGTAAGTGAATGTAATGGATTTGACTGTAATTCGAACTCGGGTCTCCTATACCTCAATCTCAGCCGCTATACATTACTCTACTCTCTCTCTCTCTCTCTCTCTCTATATATATATATATATATATATATATATATATATATATATATATATATATATATATATATATATATATATATATATATATATATATATAAAAAATGGAATAAAAGCAAAATAAAAAACGAATCGCAAATTTCACCTTTTTTATTAAAGTTTTCGTCAGAGACCGAGAATAAAAATGAAAAAGCAAAGAGACATTATACTTTGCTTTTTAATTTCTATTCTCGATTTCTGACGAAAATTCAAGCCAAACTATGGTCCACAGTACAACTAATCTCTCAGTCATCAATATATCCGTTTTTATTAATACACGTATCAGTCAAAACGCTTGCCAGGGTGTAAATCCACCAGCCATAGTTTAAATAGCAGGAGAGACATGGCCCACTGCTTTGGGCCGCAGTCAGTCTAGGAGAAATAAAACTGAATTCAAAACCGTGGAGAAGGCAAACATTCTACTACCTTACCAATAAAAATCATAGCAATTCTCTAATAAAGAAAAAGGGTTTCGTGGAAGGACATGCCATAAAAACAAAAACAAAAAAAACGACACATTTTATTGTAAATATATTAACATAGATTCATCACTCTGAGAACACCCGAATCAAACAAAGACCGTATTTTTCGGTCGAACCAATTCCAAGAATTACTTTTCCAAGTAGAATTCAGCCCACAGACGCATCATTACGATCCTTTCATTACTCTGCCGATATTTCTATGGAATTTCCTAGTTCCACCAGTTCAGACATTTACAGCTAAAAACCGTCATGTTATACAGATAGGCGCAAACTATCCTCATTGCATTTGTATTCCACTGACAAAAAGAAAGTTTAATTCGGAGACCTTCATCTCAAGAGCCGTTATTTTGTGTAGCAGACTCCCGAGAGAATGCTTTCCCGATCACTACAATCTTAATCATTGACGCCAACCGTTAGCTATCCTACATATCCTCATAATCCACAATTATTTCCTCCTCTTACGTCCACACAAAAATCTAATTTAGTAACCCTCTTTCTTGAGTGGCTCTCTTAGGTGAATATTTAGTAAAAGTCGAGAATTAATTATACAAAGTTGTTTTCAGATAAATTTACATAAATTGAAGAAATATTTTTATACATAATTTTTTAATTAGATTCACTAAAAAATGAGTATATTATGATGAAAAATGCCCCAAACTTAGAAAAATTTTATCGTAAAAAAACTTTCTGTTAGTATTTTGAGGAAAGACCAAAGATTTCTAGATGTAAAAATCATTTTTTAATCCATTTTTCAAGATACGGGATTTTGACTAAAAATCTTGTTCCTCTGGCGTAAATGGGCGACTATAAATTATAATGGGAAACTTGAGCGTTTTTTTTTCCTTTCTGTAAAAAACATTGAATTGGAAATTCTTGTAAAAATGAGATAATTGTCGGATTTTAATAAAATTTCAGATTTATTCACAAAAAAAAAAAAAAAAAAAAATGAACATCTTTCTTTTTTAGAAAATGTTGCTAAAATATTTTTTTACATTTGTTACCCACCACTCACTTATTTAATTTTAAGAAATTTCGAGAAATTCTTTTTGTAGCGATTAATGTTTATATTGATTGCAAGCACAAGTCCTGCGAAAATAATTAAAACTTTTAATTCAAATTTTAATGTCAAATGGAGACATTAATAAGAATATCTAATATATACATATGTATAGACAAGAAAGATCTATTTCAGCGGGGTACTTCACCTTTATTGATGAGACTAGGATTTTGTCCACTATTGGTATAAGAGGCTGGATTTTTGTCTACTGGGTCCGGTTACCATCTTATATAAATATAAAACTGTTAGAAATATAGTGAGGTTAAGTGTTGGTGTCTTTGTCGACAACCCGTCGTCCCTTCTCAGTCAATATTTCAAGCCAACAGAGATTAATTAAAAATGACAGTTGGTCAGTGATTAAAGGAAGCTATATAAACACAATCGAGACTACAGTACAGATCATAGATACAGAGAAATCGGGGAGGGGGAGGGGAGAGAGAGAAAGAGAGAGAGAGAGAGGTCGCCCTTAGTATCTGTTTCATTCATATGTTTGAATTTCATTATCGTTAATCGGGAAGACCAATTCACCTCCAACTTTCCCTCGTATTGACTGTGCTCGCATCCTTTAAACTTAACCTCTTAAACTTTTTTTTTTTTAAATCTTAATTGAAAGGCCTAACTCACGCTCAGATAAAAGGAGAAACGCGATATTTTATTATAGATCGGGCTTACTGCAGTTTTTTACAATGGGGCCATTAAAAGTCAATCACAGTTCACAGTATCAACGAAAATGCCTGTTTGTCTCTCTCTCTCTCTCTCTCTCTCTCTTCGCTATTCGCTATCTTCTTTCTCTCTCTCTTCTTCTATCTCTTTCTCTCTCACTTACTCTCACGCCCATCTACAGTTCCAGAATATTCCAGAAAATACTTTCAGATATATCATACTTACTTTCCAGGATAGTCGAAAATCATTTCAAAACAATATAAAATCTATTTCTTTAATTGTTTATAAAAAAACAAATAAACTATGCCCTTCCTGTAAATATTTACTAAATATTTAAAGTAATCAAATTTATAAAGTAAAATTATATTTTTATAATAAAATTAAATATTAAATTAAATTAAAATAAAATAAAAAAAACAAACAAAAAACTGTGCCTTTTCCATAAATAAATAAATGCCTTTTCATGGTAATTGTTCTGATGAACTTTTCTCTTTGGTACCTAGACTTCATGAATTTAAGCACAGAACTAGATTGGCGACAAATTGTACAGTTAAAATATAACCGTAAGTTTTATATTAAGAATTTCTTCTGTCGCATTTCTCGCTAGTAGAACACTCTTCTGTTTTTTTGCTTCCCAGTCAACTTTAATCTTCAAAATTTTAAATGCAATGACAATGGTTGTCTTCTGTCTTTTTAATTTCTGTTCTTTAATGAACCTAATAATATTTTCTTTTTCTCATATCATCTCACACTCAATAACCCCTTTGCTTCTTAGTGACGTTATTGCTTTGCTTTGAGATGAAATTATTTAAAAAAAAACTACTTTTTTTTACAATTATTTATTTGCAGAAGAAAAAGA
>CAHIKZ030002269.1:835000-850000 GCA_903632075.3 Acanthosepion pharaonis
CCATTTCTGTCTTTCATAATAATATATGGCCGATTTTTTTTGTATTGTTCGATATGTTTTGATAGGAAAAGAAAAAAAAAAACAGGAGGATGGTAACATCTGCTCCCTCAACTACAGTTTTAGGATGATGCTCATATCATTTTGCAGCTGTTTTTTTTTGTTTTTAGTGGTGACAGATCTTGCAATGCAGATATTGACCTACCTTGTCATGACGGTTTTTGTCCTCATTAGGTATAAGTATTGAACATCTTGGTATAAGGTGATCAATAGTTTCAATGTATTGGTCACAGAATCTACGTCTTGGGTTCGTACTATTATACAAGATATTAGTTTGGTAATTGCGTGCATTATTATTATTATTATTATTATTATTATTATTATTATTATTATTTGTGTATGTTATGTTTCCTGCTTTGCATCCAAGAGCCGGGTTCAAACGATGGCACTTAGGCCCTTTAGGCGAATTGTCACTTATATTGATAGCACTTTTCTTAGTATATGGGAAGTTCCTCGTAGGGCGATCTTCTGGGCATGTATGTTGATGTGATCTCGGACACAGTAAAATTGTCCATTCCATTTCTCACGAGGCCCAGACCTCCAATTACTATTGGTACAGTCTCAGTCTTCATTCCCTACTTCCTGTTGTTGTTGTTGTTGTTATTATTATTATTATTATTTCCTTTGATTTCTGGTGTATACTCATTTCTTTCCGGGTCCCGACTCGAGAACTAAGGTTTGAAATGGCATCATGACATTTTCCACTGGGCAGTTTGAAAAAAAAAATCACATACATTTTACATAGATAAAGCCCTTCGTAAGGTGTGGGCTGTACTTGTGAGAACAAATTTTTGTGTTTTTTAAAGGCATGAGCTACCAGAAATCCCTTTCAATGAGTTTATTCGAATCTTTTCCAATGAATCCGAGGGCTCCAACTACAACTGGAATTGGTGGTATTATTATTATTATTACTGTGCTTGTCGCTCACTTCGTTAGTTCGCACGTCCATTATGTCCTGCCAATAAATAATGGACTATTCTATTCTGATCGTGTGGAAAGTGGGGGACACTACTCGGTTTCAATGAGAAAATATAAAGAAAGAAGGGAAGATAGAAATATTTAACGGCTATTTCAGTGAAATAGAAATTTTGTCAAATTCAAATCTTTTCATTTGTACCCCCTTACTTCTTGAAATAACGATCAGAATTATGATTGTTATTGCAATAATTTGTTAAAGTTGTTAAGCTCAAATATGTAACGATGCGATAGGGGAAATTATACGGATATTTTGTTGTCGTAGAACGCGCCATGAGCTTACTCAACCATTAACTAAGAATTAAGTTTCTTCAGAAATTTCAAATAGGAAAACCATGAAATTTCTACGGGTGGAAACTACTACTACTTCTAATTATTTACACATATTAGATATTTTATACACACTTTAATATATATATATATATATATATATATATATATATATATATATATATATATATACATATATAAAGCTGATGATTCGTATTTAAAGAGAGTTCCTCCCCCAGACCCACCCGTACACACATGACAAAGACGCACGCAGATATATATATGGATAATATCCATATTCATGTATATTCATATATACTCAGATGCAACCTCATATGTATGTATTTCTGTTCAAGTTATACACACATACTTGCATGGTTGCGCTCCTCACACGCACGTGTGCACATACTTATTTACGCACACATGTATTCATACGCACAAACATATACACATTCATGAGCGCACTTGCATATATAGAAAGGCCGACACAGATGTTCCATGGTAATAAATATGTCGAAAGGAGAGACATCAGCACATAACAGGTCAGTGTCGAATATTAAAAAAGAAAAAAGTCAGGGCAAACAACTTTGTATCTGTAGACGCAGTGACACACGTATATACGATCTGCTCTGCACTCAGTAACACTAACCCTCGCTTCGGATCAATACGTTGAGTCCAGTAACAAGTGAATAAGGAAGACGTACTGAAGTTGACCAGAACTTGAGAGGAAGATTCTAACTTTCCTCTTCATTATGGATTATATAAACTCCATATATTATTATATAAACTCCATATATATATATATATATATATATATATATATATATATATATATATATATGAACCCCCAAAATAACACTTTCAAAGTAAAGTAAAAATAACAGCGTCTGTTTCTAGAAAATTAGTGACATCTTCTCTTCTCTTCTCTCTTAACTTCCTTCTCTTTTTCTCTCTATGGGTTTTTTTTTCTCTACCCTTCGATTTCAATATATAACTTCCGTTAAGTTAACCGTTTAAATGTGTCAATATCTGCTAACTCATTCATGTCTCTCTCTCCCCCTCACTTCCTCACTTCGTTAATTTACATATGTTTAATACGGCCCGACAAAATGTGTAAATTTTCTTTTTCATTTTTGTTTGGAAGTAAAGTCTGATGATCCACAGTCCTTTAAAAGGGCTGTGGTGAAATAATTTATTACATGGAACCTTAAAAGTGGTCTGTTTTTTTTTTAAATTATTTGCTCTGGATTTACATCGAGCTCTCTGGATTTTATCCTCCTTAGGTTTATCCATACGGATTACCTAGTTTTTCATAAACTATATATATATATATATATATATATATATATATATATATATATATATATATATATATAGGGAGGCACAGTGGAGTAGTGGATAAAGATCGGAATCGGAGAGCCGAGTTCGAATTCCAGTCGAATCCGTTAGATTCACTTACGTGCTAATACCCTTGGGAAAGATATGAATCATCTACTCCCCAGTTATGGGTAAATAGCAGGACAGACCGGGTTCTATAGCCTGAATTTAAAACCTGTTGAGGGTCGTTTGGGGACCTTGTGGCACGTAGTGCACCAGGTCTCTGTATTCAGCCCTTCAAAGTGTGTGGATGGTTCTACACAAAATCTTTATAACTATAATTAAATCTCATGAGCTGGTATCGGGCTGTCGGTTCCTAGGAACTGATCTGCTTGACCCTCATACGTCGAACCTTAGCGTTGCGATTGCACGCTCCAAAAGTTTGTATCCGTTAACAATAACACATTTAAAAAAAAAAACACATATTTCGATTCGCATTTAATTTTTTCGTCTCTTTTGCTACCTGAATTTTTCCAAAACAAAATAATTTCCATGCCTGAAGATGACTTAATGTACAGTTGAAAGTACTTGCGTATTAAAGAAAGGCCTTATACAGCTTATAATTTTTAAAAACAATGATCATAACATTCATCGAGTGATTTGTAGGTTAATTTAAAATTTTGTTTGCGAAGGAATTTCGCCATTTTATAGCATTAACTTTACTAATCTACTTTTGTATGAATGATTCATTTAATATATATATATATATATATATATATATATATATATATATATATATATATATATAGAGAGAGAGAGAGAGAGAGAGAGAGAGAAGGGATGTTTTTTTTTTAATTATTTATCCGGCAGATTTTATTACTTAAATGTTATTTTTAGTGGATAAACAGTATATTTATTTATTTTCGTCTACCGGCCTAAATGTTTGAGAAAACTTATTAGAGAAAAATATGCACCCTCCGGCAGGATTCGAAACTTGAAACTCGAAATCTGACGTGCTTTAGAACTCTCGGCCACGGAATGCTTCGATGGTCAATCAACAAACAAAAAAAAAAAAAAAGCAAACAATATCAATCCCTTTCTTTAGAAAGTGCTTTGTTTACGTTAGGATACGAAACTAAACAGATATGTCTATCTCGAGAGTCAGAGAAATATCTCCGTTTAAAGGCACTATTCAAGTTTACTTTGTTATCAACGCACTTCATAGCCGAGAGGTCTAAAGCAAGTCAAATATGACTTTTTGATAAAATCGGCCTGGGGAAAAGATCCCAACATGCGGCGTCGTTGGGAAGCGTGTGAAAACCATACCACGAGTTGACCCAAACCTTCTGTGTGAATTTGGGTGGCTGTGTTAGCGTGAAGTCACAAGTCATCGTGACCGAGGGTGTGAACGTTTCATTCAAACTGTTGATTACGACAGATGATGCATTCTCTCCCAAGATCTGTAAATAATGTCCACTCTGCATCACTCAGTCAGTCATGTTCTATGCGTGATACACGCTTAGGCGTTCATGTATCTTTCGATACATGACTGACGAGGCAGATTTTTTCCGCAGTGGTTTGCCATTTCTTTCTGCGGTAGTTGCCATCGAAGGCTATAGAACCCGGTCTGTCCAGCAATTTAATCATAGCTGGGAGTAGAAGATTCATATCTTTCCCAAGAGTATGAGCACGTAAGTGAATGTAATGGACCTGACTGGATTTCGAACTCCGATTCCTCAATCCGAGCCGCTATCCATTAATCCACCGAGCCTCCACCGTGTATAGTTGCAGCATAAACAACAGGTTGGCTCTGCGGATGTTGCACAAAAAATGTAACTGAACAGGTGTCTTTTACAGGGACTGGTTATCCGCTCCAACAAACAGACAGACTTGTTTACGAGTATATATATATATTTGATCCTCACTGGGTGCCTCATACTTTCGGACTTGTGCTACATCTGAGCTACGCTTGGAAAATCACTATACGAGAACTGATATTACATTATAGTTCAATACTCTTGTTTTTGTTTCTAACGAAAAGTTTATATGTCTTAATACTTTGCTTAGCTTTTGGAAGACATCTTTCGCTGTTCCAATACGTTTTTGAATTTCAGTGTTTCGCTTTGCGTCCTCTGTTAAAAATCGACTCTAACGATTTTCATCTCGTCTTTTACCTTTCCTTCTCTGTCTTTCTCCTATCTTTTACCTTCTCCCACCTCTCTCTCTCTCTCTCTCTCTCTCTCATTTAGTTCCATTCCTTTTCTATTCCTTTCTCTTTCTCCCAGAATAGATCACACTTCTCTTTATCTTACTCTGTTTCTTCCTCTCTCATAAACGTTTCGTTTTCTTCTCGCTTTCTAACGTCCATTTGCCTTTTTCGTTTTGTTCCTTTCTATCTCTTGTATATATCCCTCTCTCCTTATCTGTCTGCTGATTTCTCTCTTTTGTCAATCGCAGCTGTTTCATCGTAATTGATTCCAACGTCATGTATACGTTTTCCTTACCACCGAGATATTTCTCCGTACATTTTACGAGGACGTTATTTAAATTCATTTCTATTGCATTAGGCGCAGTATAGTCTCATCAATTGACATTAATAAATAAAGATTGACCAATAAAAAAGCAATAAATATTTTCAAAAGCAAAACAGTGATTTGAACAAAAAAAATGTCTATGTAAATTCTTATTCTGATAGTCAAATAAAGGTTGACCAGTTCCTTGTTTTGTCGACTTCGTGTTGGTACGCCATTCCTGTGGCCTTTTAACTTTCCAAAAAAAAAAAAAAGCGAAAAATATGGATGCAGACACATATAACAATAAAGAGGTGCATACGAAGTTCAATCCTTAAAACGATTAAAAAATGGATTGTGCACTTCTATTTTTATGTCCCCGATTGGGATCTGCAGACTGAAGCACAAAGACCGGTCAGCCATTCCTCCATTTTCTTTCTCGTCCTCTTCGAATTACCATATATATACCGTATTTGACGGCATATAAGACGTACGAGTGTATAAGACGCACCCCAATTTCAGCAGGGCAAATCAAGAAAAAAATTAGTAATTAGTAAAATTATTAGTAAATATACAGCCTACACTATATTTATAAGGTATTCTTTTGTTTAAACTAGCCATGATTATAATTAAACGAAAAATAATAGAAAAAAAAAAGAACACGAGCCTATAAAAACTTTATTATATTCAAAGGTAAGAAAACAAAATGAAAATAAAGCAATTATTACAATTGAACAGTACAGTTACCAATAAAATTCAGCCAAAATTTTTCCTTGATATGATGTGTACAACCTGCGTCTTGTAAAAGTCTTATTGAAATAATTAGGATATAAAAATTCTGATTGTATTTATACCAATGCAACCGGAAGTTATCGCAAGAAAAATATTAGTGAAACAAATATATTGTACAACTATATAATTTGAATTTATTGCATATAATTTTAGTGAAACAAAGTACTAATATTAAACGTGATGAAATTAATATAATGGATATTATCAATGATAACATTTTTAATCTGCATAATAGTCTTTTAAATAATGACACTAGGTATATGGAAGTTACTCTAAAGTTTAAGCTAATAGGAGTTTCCAGATAGCTAATTTCCTCCGACTATCGCGAATTTAAAACCTACATATGGCATGTAAGAGGCAACGGAATTTTAAAAGATATTTTTAGTAAAAGAAAGTGCGCATTATATGGCGTCAAATGCAGTAACTATAATTTAGTTATTACCGTACTTAAAATTTTTTTATCATTTTGTTCTTCGATAAAAATAATGTCTTGTATGTTTTTTGCCAAAGCTATTACCAAAATTAAATAGTGTCTATTTTAATGGTTACTAGACCACGCATACACACACTGGGTTCCTTTTTAAAAGCAGTTCATGATACAAAATGATAAGCTAACAATATTATTAATTTTATTACTAATTACATATATTATAATTTGTATTTGCAATACAAATTATTGTAAAACCATTATTACTCACATTTATTACTTAGATCAAACGCAATAATAAATTATTAATATTAATTTATTTTATTATACATACATGTTTCTCTCTTTCACATTTATTTCAAAATACGTAAAGGCGGCAAACCAGTGTACATTTATTTATTTACCATCAAGTCATGTGACACAATTTTGCAGCCATACAGATTAAGTTTTACAATAGCACACCTTCATGGCGTCTTCACCTATTATGGACTTGCCAAACATCCGATATATCTGTTTATAAAGTTCTAATGTAGTGTAGTGAATTGTATAAATATATGCTGTGTTATGTGTATTTAAATTTATTTAATAATGTTATATATAATATATTGTGAATGTTTATTACTTTTACACATATAACAATTGGAATATAATATGCAAATGTTTCCTTATATACGTGAATTTATATTAGAATGTGTATCGGAATCAAATACAAAATTTTCTCTTAAAAAAGCCGTAAAAACCTAAAAACTGCCCTAGCTCAAGAACCCCCCCCCATCTAATTTTAAGGAATTTTGGCACTGCTATCAGCAGGCGTTCAATATACTCCTAAATTAGTTGGGGTATCATGTGCCGTTTAAGCTGTATCTCGGGTACACACATACATACAAGGTTAGAGTTTTATTATTATATAGATAATAAAACTTTTGCTCTCCTGAGAAAAACGGATTTGAAAATTCAACAATAGGTTACTGAAAACAAACCTGGTGAATTCTAGACAAATAATCAACCATTCTGATCAAAACAATAAAGCTTATGACACTCGTCCGAATAACTGTAATATTAAAACTTATGAATATGGAACATTTAAGATGACAGACTCCTATAGTATGATAGTGAAAGCCTGGACAATTTTCTCAGTGATGAAGAAGAGACTTGAAGCAACAGAAATGTGGTTCTACAGAAATATGCTGAGGATAGCGTAGAAAGATGTAAACAACCGCGAGATTTTAGAGAAAATGGATACAAAAAGAAAACTTATTCTTAACATCAGGAAGAGACAGTTGTAATTTCTGGGGCATATAAAGAGGAAAGAGGGCTTGGAAAATCTGTTACTCACAAGACAGTTTGAACGTAAGAGGAACAGAGGAAAACGACGCATAACATACTTGAGTAAATGAATGATGGAACAGGGTTTAGAAATAAAGAAAGGATAGAATTTATTTAGAGTTGCAAAGGACAGGAGGTTGTGGAGAGCTATGATCGCTACGTCCTGAGGGAAAACGGTACATAAACAAGAGCTCTTAGACGAAAAGAAATAAAAAGTGTCGTGAAAACAGAATTCACTAGCTGCTTTGTGTCATCATGGATTTGCATGTTAATTAAAATCTAGGGGGGGTTTGTAACAATCTATATCGACATGTAGTGATAGTTTCTTATAAGGAACGTACAAGTTAGAATAGTCTGCTCTGGTAAAATTTTAAAATATGATTATAGGAACAATAAATTTCCTTTTTTGGGGGGTAGCTAGGATTTTACAAATCAGCAATAAAAAATCGTTTTGTGCTTGGTAGGTATTTAACTCAGACGAATATTTATACCCAGATAAAGCCGAGTGCTTACAAAGGTTTTCCCAAACGATATTTAAAGGAAAAAAAAAAAAAAAATTAGGTTGAGGAAATTGTTTGTCGATTGACCTCTTATAAAACACCCCCAAATTAGGGCATCTGATAACAGTGGAAATTTCTAATCAAAATTAGGATAAAATAAAAACAGATATCAGAATCTGCAATAGCCGGGCCGAATCCAGGTAAAAAAGTCACAGGAAAAAAGTCACGAAGTAACAGAAAAGAAACATGACAATGTTAGCACTGTTTCTGCGTCTTTAATAGACATTTTTAAACCTCAAGTTAACCTTACCATAACCCTAGTATCCCTAACGCTAATACCCTTAACCCGAAAACAGCGTGAATAGCGTAAATCTCCGATCTCCGTTCTGTTGTGGATTATCAATAATTGGATTTAGTGACAAATACTATTCATACTTCCTGTCATTGAAATTATTGACAGTAATAAACTTGGTTAAAACATCTGCTATAATGCGCTTATGTATATCAAACATATCACTCACTAAATCAAGTTGTGACTTTTTTCCTAGACAAAATTGTGGCGTTTTTCTTGTGACTTTATAACCGGTCACGGGCCAGGCAATTAGCTGGTGTACATTTAGAATTAGATTTGATATGTTGATTTCCAAAGCGTAGCTTAGATGTGGCACAAGGCCGAAAGTATGAGGCACCGAGTGAGGATTGAACTGTTTTAGCGAGACAAGCTTGCTAACCATTACACCACGACGAGGTGCCCAAATTAGATTTGGTATGTGCCAACTAACTTTTTAAACAACAGAATATTTTTTCGAATAACCGGATTTTTGACTAAAAAATCAGTTGACAGACCCGAAGATGCAAGTGTAAAATTTGTTGATTTTATTTGAGTAAGAACAAAAAAAAAATTCCCTCTCCCACCCCACCCCCAAAAAAAAACAACAAAAAAACCCAGCAAACAAACAAACATAGTATTAGTCAAAAGTTACTGAGAGCAAGTCAGTCACCAAGTGAGAGATTGTCGCCTGACCCCGCGGATTGTAGAAACTTCGAGTGTTCGACCAAAGACAACATATCAAGGATCTTTTAAAAGATCTGTGACGTTGAATGCTAGTAAACAGCTAATGGAATTTGATTCCAAGTTCAAATCATGCTATTGGGGCTGTGAGTTATTTTCAAAGTTACTGCGTCAATATCGTAAAAGATCATTTATACATCATCAGGACATCTTGTAAATTTACGTTAATTTCAGTAGTTACATTTTGTTTTCCTTAAGTTAGTATATGAGCTAAACACATAAAGCCGGACTCATCAATCAAACACTGGTTCTCCATTAGTCCTGATAAGTCAATTTAATATGAAATATAAACGCATGCATTTTAAATAATAAATGCATATATTCGTATAATTATCAGTATGTATTATTCATTACATGATAAGAGCAATAAGATTATACACACATTCTCAGAGGCGAAAATGCAAAAAAACGCACGCACTCATATATTTATTATTGCGTAGATAAGAGTGATATATATATATATGTATATTAAGAAATGGACAAAGTCCGACAATTTATTAAAGACATTTTTATATTTAACATTTTTTTTTTATAGATACAAGCATTTAAGTAAAAAGCTCTGTTTATAATAAACAGTATTAAATAACATTTAACGGCCTGAATGTCCGATAAATTTTCATAGAAAATATTCGTCCTTTGACAGTATTCGAACCTGCATCCTATACGGAACCATCATTTAGCTTGACGTGCCTAACCATTTCAGGCCACAAAGGCTCGTTCTGTTGGCAAGAACGAATATATATATATATATATATATATATATCTTACGATTTAATATTCTTCATGTACATATACGATGGATATAAATGGATATATATATATATATATATATATATATACGATGGATAAATTATATATATATATATATATATATTATCCCTCAAAACTTTTCTTTAATAATAACGTTCTTACGATTTAATATTCTTCATGTACAGGGTACGATGGATAAATATATATATATAAATATATATATATATATATATATATATATATATATATATATATATATATACGATGGATAAATTATATATATATATATATATATATTTTCCCTCAAAACGTTTCTTTAATAATAACGTTCTTACGATTTAATATTCTTCATGTACAGGGTACGATGGATAAATTATATATATATATATATATATATATATATATATATATATATATACGATGGATAAATTATATATATATATATATATATATATATATATATATATATATATATATATATATATATTTTCCCTCAAAACTTTTCTTTAATAATAACGTTCTTACGATTTAATATTCTTCATGTACAGGGTACGATAGATAAATTGTCGTCGAAATTACGCGAAAATAAAATATCACTGACGACTTATTTTAACAGATTTATTTACTAAAATTAGACAAAAATATCTTGAAATACTAAAGAGGAAATTTAATCAATAGAATTGTCATTGGCTACAACCATGGCCTTCAGACGACTTCCGATTCTCTTGCAGCTCTTCTGGACAGTCTCCTTGTTTAAGTTGGTGAATGCCGCCATAATCCTTGCCTTCAGTTCATCTTTGGTGTTACAAGGAGTTTTGTTGGTCTCTCGCTCAACTGCACCCGACACATAATAATCAAGGTGTTTGCAGTCTGGGGAGTTAGGTGGGCAGATGTAAGGTGTTATGTGGTCACATAAATTGACTGACTTGTGTGGCATGGTGCAGAGTCCTGTTACTAGACATACATACTTCTAGCAGCCACCCTCTTGACCCAGGGCAGCAGGACCTCCTCAAGCCATTTGATATAGGTCTCCGTATTCAGCCTGAGCGCATAACGTCGCCATCACTACTGATCACACAAAACACCTTCGTAATCACCATTAGACTCATCCAACTTCACGAATCCGCTGCACTGTCCTCAGATTGACACCCAAACACTCTGAAATGTTCATATTGGAGCTTCCAGGGCGAATGACAAGTAGTACAGCATGCTGTTTCCAAATTTATGGGGGAGTGAATTGCGTCATGGTGACCTTTTCTTCACAGACGGTGCCCAACTGACCCTACTATACTGCGCAGTCGACAAAATCAAAAACAAACAAAGCGAATATATATATATATATATATATATATATATATATATATATAATATACATACATACATACATATATATATATATATATATATATATATATATATATATATATATATATATATATATATATATATATATATATATATATATATATATATATATATATATATATACATATATATATAAATATATAATATATGTGTGTGTATATATATGTGTGTGTGTATATATACATATATATATGTACATATATATATATATATATATATGTATGTATACACATACACACACACACACACACACACATATATATATATATATGTTTAGAGTATATGATCAGCGACAGTTTGAATATATGCAAAACTAAATACGAATTAGCATGAAAAACTATTTTAAAATATAAAATTTAAATTCTAAACATTGCAAATTAAAACGGTCGCATAAGGAGAGAAGTCATTTCTCCGTTTGTTTTTTGTTTGTTATTTAATTAGTTTATTCATTTATTTATTTTCTCTTTCCTTCCATTCTTCTATCTATCTATCTATATATCTATCTATCTATCTATCTATGAAATATGTTGTAAAAAGACCCTGGCTTAATTCTCTTTTAAAACCGACAACACGAAGAATCATTACTGACATGGACGCGTGCCCGAAAGCACGGAGTTCATGAACACCTGTAAATAACGCTTCTTTTCTATTTATTGGTGTCTTTTGGGCGACATATGCGTGCGTGCGCGTATGAGCGCGTATACACACACACACACACACACACACACACACACACACACACACACACACACACACACATATACACGTGTGTGTGTCTGTCCGTGCGTCTGTTTAAAATTTACTGTATTTGTCATACTCAATAAGAGATAATCCATTTGCATATAAATATATATATATTTATGCACGCATACATATCAATATATATCAATATATATATATATATATATATATGTGTGTGTGTGTGTGTGTGTGTGTGTGTATGTATTGCAGTGCACGGGAATATATTCAGACCGTTGGACTATAACTGATTATTTGAATTTCAATAAGCGAACGACAAATTGCCGCCAGAATTCTTTCCTTCAAGAAAGGTTTGCTTGCCTATTTGTTATATTTGAGTGAAAAAGCAGATAGTTGTAATAACAGTCGAAACACACACGACATTTTACCGAATCTTATGAAAGTGCAGACTCACTACAAATCACCGGGGTCAATCTTGGCTGCGGCTGTCGACGTTATTGTAAATATTAATAAGCATCATACAATTTTCTTTTCTATTGAACACGAGTGAAACGCACCCATTTGAACAGACGTAACAGATATACACGACAGTATACACACACGCGCATACACGCACGAACACGCACACACACACACACACACACACACACACACACACACACACACACACACACACACACACACACATATATATATATATATATATATTTCAGATAGAGTATATCTGTAAAAGGACAATATGAAAAAAGATAACACGAAAACTTATCTTAGCCGACGCGTTTTGATCTCGAAACCTCTTTTTCAAGAGATTTTATCAAGGCAAATGTAAATGGCATTTGCCAAAATAGAGTCTCTGACAGGACGAAACTTTTTATATATATATATATATATATATATATATATATATATATATATATATATATATATATATATATATATATAATATATGAATATTGGTACACGTGAAATAAAATTCCAGTAACTAAATGTACTGTTCTTAAAATGGCGTTCGGTACCGAGTAGAGGTAATAATATTTATTCAGATTTATAACATATGCATATTATAAGATTATTACAAAGTTGCAATTTTTGTTTCACATAGCTAGTGTCTTATCAAGTGATAATGTTGGATGGAAAATAAACGATTTTAACGATTTTAAGGTAAAAATCGTTTATTTTCTATTCAACATGATCAGTTGAAAAGACAACTTTGTAGTTATTGAAACAGAAATATGTTATAAATTTGTCTTAAATATATATATATATATATATATATATATATATATATATATATATATATATATATATATATATATATATATTCTACTAATCCAAACGTTATTTTAAAGGACCCATACTTAAATAGAAGACCTGTTCTTTTGCGTTTTTTTTTAAATAGTGTGAATTACGGCTACCGGCCTATGCACTGTTCACTTTCTGTTAGGGTTAGAACCACCGCTCACCTTTGTAGAAAATGCCACAGTCTGATCATGCTTTAGACCAATCTATCGAGAGTGTCACAAGCCAGTAAGGTTCAATTACCCTTTTGACGAATGCACAGCATAAACTTAAATGCCCTATATATACATATATGTATTATGTATGTGTAGATGTGTGTATGTGTATTACGATCCCTTACCGGCTGACATGACCTCTCCTGTAGTCGATTACAAAAATACTTCTCCCGCAGAGTCTTCATTAATCACATTTATGACTTCATCAGATATGACCGCCCTGGGTAAGACGATAAACTACGTCCGCGTCCTGGGTTAGACGATAAACTACGTTCGCGTCCTGGGTAAGACGATAAGCTACATCCAGTAGCAAGGCCTCTGATCAGGAGGTTTTGAGGGGCGTGGAACTACCTCTTAATTGTTGGTGTTCTCCGGTCCACCCTGACCCGGGGTGGTAGCACCTGTTAGGTTCCTAGCTATAGGCAAATAGTTGACCCCAACCTGATTCAAAACAGTATGAATGTGTAAAAATAGGTTTTAATACCAGAAATACTATGTAAAAAAAAAAAAATACTACCAGCAATAAATAAATAATTTTCTTTCTTAGAGACGGCCAACTTATCTAAAACTTGAGTTACGAAACTGAAGAGATATGAAATTTCAAGAGTTTATGTCGATAAGGATTTTTCTTAAAGGTACTATTCAGCATTACTTGAGCAACAAAAGTTCTTCGTGGCCGAGTAGGTTAAAGCACGCCTGATATAAGTTTTATATATATATATATATATATATATATATACGGGCAAAAGTTTGTAAGGTGTGTAGGCCGGTAACACTTAATGAATGCTGTTCAAAATAAAACAGAGCATCTACTGAAATAATGTTTGAAGTAATAAAAATATGCCGTAAGAAAAAAAATTCAATCGAATAATTCTTTAAGTTGCTTTCTTTACGTTTCAAAACTAAGCAGATATGTCTTTCGAGAAACCTGAACGAGTGTGTGTGCTTTAAAGGCAAATAGAAATATATATATTCTAGCTTAAAAGCCGCCTTATTGGACGGCATTTGAGCTAACTCTTGCGGAGAGTTCTTGATTGGACCTTCATGACAGTAGTTAGGGAGAAGTGGATGCGATAAGCGATAAGCAACAATAAACTACAGAAGAACTCAAAAAAAATTGCAAAAGTGCAAAAAATCTCGAAAAAAAAAAGAAGAAGAGAAACCCGGCGAAAGCAATCGCAGTAATTTCAGGATTCCGGGTCCGGGTCTGGCCGGGAATGTTTTTAATTTGCTCACGGAGTCGGCCTGATTCCAAATGTTGGGCTACGGTCCCTAGGAGGAAAGTTGAAAACACGGACAATTTTTATCTTGAAACACTGTAGTATGAGAGCAGTAATTTTTTTCTTTGAACATGAGCTATTGAAAGTCAGAGAGTTCTGTCCCTTTAATTGTTTTTATCAGTAGAAGTAGTATCCGAAAACAATCG
>CAHIKZ030002269.1:857500-862500 GCA_903632075.3 Acanthosepion pharaonis
GTTGTTCCAACGAGACAAAAGTGTATATTTTAAAGAGAAGAGAGAGACACCAAACGTTTTTTGGTTATAATGTGTATTCTTTTCCTTTTAATAATATGTGGAAATAAATATTCTTTACCTGATAAAGGTCACGAGATCGGAAACACCACATGTAGCAAAAATATAGAAATTAAGGAAAATATATTTTAAAAAATCTACATTATAACCAAAAACGTTTTTGGGGTTTGTCTTTTTGTATTTTATATATATATATATATATATATATATATATATATATATATATATATATATATATATATTATGCGGTAGTTAGTGGAAAGTTCTCAATATCTGTGATAGAGCTGCTAACATATTCAGTTGTATGGATATTAGTTTAATAATCGGGGTTTCATTTTTTGATCATCAGACAAACTGGTTATTAATAAACCAGTTTGTCTGATGATCACAAAATGTGAAACCCAGGGTTACATAATAATATCCATAGAACTGAATATATATATATATATATATATATAAATATATATTAGAAAAGTAGAAAAAGTAATATATATATATTAGAAAAAGTAGAAAATATATATATATATATATATATATATATATATATATATTAAAAAGAAGAGAGATACCGCAAACGATACCATAAAAAATATTATGCTTTATTTTCCATAATTTTTACTCACGTGTAGTAAAATTATGGAAAATAATGCATAATATTTAAAAAAAATCCACATTAAAATAAAAATTTTTTTTGCGTTTTCTGTCTTCTTTTCAATATACACACTTTTCTCTCGTTGGAACTACTATAACCTCTTCCTTATATATATATATATATATATATATATATATATATATATGATAATCTATAGGTTGAAGGTATGCTATATTCGTGTGTTAAAGTGCTCAATATCAGGGATAGAGCATATGTAAATATAAAAGTGTACATTGAAGTCAGCATTTAGTGACGACAGTCTGTTTCATGCTTATACGCCTATAGGCTGACGATTGCGTATATGCATGAAACAGACTGTCGTAGCTGAGTGTTGACTCTAGTGTCTACTTATATATATAATATTATATGTGTGTGTGTGCATGTGTGTGTTTCGAAAGAATTAAGGGATTTTTATTTATTAATCCGACATATTTTTATCACTTTAAATCTTAGCTTTAGTGGATACCTATATATAAGTAGACAGTCCAATTATTTTTTGACAGTATTTTGTTTTCGTTTACCGCCCTAAATATTCCAGAAATCTCATTAAAGAAAAATGTGCCCCCCGGTAGGATTAGATCTTGCGTCCCACTTTGAAGGAGAAACTGTTATTAGATCCAACGTTTGAAGTGATCAATATATATTTATATATATTCATGAATATTTATTTTTAAAAGTATACATTGTCAGATTATATCAAGTCTCTCTACGAGTGCTTCTGATACGATGTAAGTACCTGTTGCAGGGTTGGCGACTAAACTGGTTCTCCACTAAGCTTTTATGGTCAGATCTAGATACTCAACAGGATGAATCTTGTAGGTTCAACAGCCATTTCGTAGATTGCGATGTAGTGGGTTCCATAGCTATGCATACAGCCAATAGCATCATTTGGGCGGCGGTCTTGCTGGAATGATCAACGCCCAAGGTGGAGAGTTCTCCCGGTGCAATCAACGACTGTGTATCCGTGACCAAGGCGAACCTGATAAGACGGACCACATCAGTCGTGGTTTGGCCTGGATAAGGATGTTCTCCGCCAGGTCTAGGCAAGCTACGCATGAATGGTACAGTTCTCTTGCTTTCAAACCAGATATGCGGAAAGAACCGGTCAGGTGCTCAGCTACACAGGGACCCTATGACCATATCCGGTCACTGGATTGATATTGATGATGATGACGATATTTGTAATCGTGGCTCAAGTGTTTAATCTTGCACAGAGCTATAAGTGTAGGACGTCAATTGAATTTCGAATTCCTTCTTTTACATGAGCTGCCCTTTCAGGATGTGGTCAATAACAACTCTCTACAGCTTCCCCATTTTTGTTAATTTAAATAATTTTTAAAATCTTTTACCGTCCCTTTCTGTCCTTGTGCTATTAACTAATCACCCAAATGGTAGGTTAAATTCGCCACGCCCTTTTTCTCATTATGTATCCCAGAAATTTTAACTGCCTCTTTCTATTTGAAAGTATCACTTTTCTTGTAGTCGCTGTTTTCCTTGTAGATTCCTCCCGTGTTATGTCCTTCCTCGGCATTCGTCGGTTAGATCGCATCATTTTCGTTTCAAGCCGATTCTATAAGGAGATTGTTCAACATTTCGAACAGGAGTAGAGGTTTATCCCTTGTTTCTTGTTTAGGGATTGGGTTTTCAGTTCCTTCTAAAGTTTGCTTCAAATCTACTTCTAACGTCTCCGCCCGCACTCTGAAATTTTATGTACTATTCATTCCCCCCCCTCTACAGGAGTAGATAGATTCGCCTATCATCCAGTTCACAACCCTCCCCAGTATCTTGAACAGAATTAGAAATTTATCCCTTATTTCCTGTTTAGGAGTGGGCTTCCAGATCCTTCTATAGTATTTTTCATTCTTTTTTTCACTCCCAATGGCATCTTGCATCAAAGAGGCATTATCGCCTTGCTTGGGCTGAATTGATTACAGAAAAAAAGTACTGTCATAATGGAGATTAGATATCACTTAGCAGTTTACCAATGTTTTCTTTTGTTTCTAATGAAAGTTTCCCGTCTCTTAATACTTTGCTTAGTTTCTGGAAGGCATTTTTCGCTATTTGGATCGCTTTGTTATATTGTCGACCATTTGTTACTTCATTACTCTATTAACTTTTGTGTCTGCTTGATTTTGACCCCCCTGAATGCAAAACCAGTTGACCATGGGGCTAGCAACTCCATCCTGTAAAAATATATTACTTGCTATGGAAACCATAGAAACGATGGTCCTATCTCTTCAAGAAGTCCGCGGAACTTAACTGTGAGTAATACGTAGATACTAACCTGGGCTGTATGTTTTGCTGACAGTCATGCATTTTATCTCCGTACAATTAGTAGTTAGTCCTTTCTTCTTGCTTTCTTTTGATAGATTGTCTTAAGGGAAGTTTCGAGGAGCGTGGAACCACTTCTTAATTGCTGTTGTTCCCAAGTTCACTCTGACCTGGGGTGGTAGCACCTGTTAGGGTTTCAATTATGGGAAAATAGGGACCCCCCCCCAAACTGGGGTCAAAACATGAAAATATAAAAATACATTAGAAAAAATACCAGCAGTACATTTTTATAGTAAAAAAAAATAAAAATTACTAACAATATATAAGTGGAAAAAAAGGTTTAAGTTCACAATAAAATTTCGGCATTAAATGACCCATAAGGAGTTGATATGCCGTTAAACAAACAAAGCAAACCAAACCACTGTCTGACAGTTCTCTCTGTTTCTCTTCTAAGTCTACCATTAGCATAATGCCATTTGTTTATGTTATCGTGTTAGGATTATGCCTGACGATAATAAATCCTGATAGGACTTCTAGTTCTCTTCGGATTGTCTGACTGTTTCGGTTAAATAAATTCAGAACTAACGTGCATCTTAGTCTTACACGGTCTAACTGATAACGTAACTTTACCTACAGCATAGGGTCACAAGAGTGATGAACCTTATGGGAATCGAACGCAGTCGAATGGTCATGCGTGACTCGTTTGCTAACCACAACATTACACCAAAACACTCTGTTCATCATTATATAACTGAATTTCCTCGGGAACGTACGAAGGCTTATATACATTTTTATCCAAATTTGGTCTCAAAGATACACGCGGAGATACCAAAGAAGAATTATCGATAAA
Source organism: Acanthosepion pharaonis (assembly GCA_903632075.3). NCBI lineage: Eukaryota > Metazoa > Mollusca > Cephalopoda > Sepiida > Sepiidae > Acanthosepion > Acanthosepion pharaonis. The sequence goes on from CAHIKZ030002269.1 coordinate 861,331, forward strand.
CTCACTGTAATATTTCTACTTTATCTTCCTCTTTATGAACCTGTTCGCGCGTGCGCACCAAATCAAGTAAGAATTGCCAACGGAGAATACATCATTGTGATCACTGTCATCTTAGAGAAGAGATTTATGAATGTTGCAGGCCGATGACGAGAATGAGCTTATGAATAAAATATATTAAAAACTTGTGTATATTTCGCGTGTTGCAACCTATCACGGTTTGTCTGTATACAATTTTTCTGGATCAAAGTTCGCCGTTTTTATAATAACCGCCAAAGCGAGAGTCGACGTGAGCCGTGAAATAATAGATTGGAAATCGTATTCCTGTTAGTTTGAAGAAAAAAAGACAAAATTATGAACTGCGACTGGTATAGTTAAACAGCAGAAGATAGAATTACGTAATTGAATATAAAAACGAAAATAGTATTTATTAACTATGAAGTCTCCTTACCTAATATATGCAACACTGAGATGCTTTACATATATTACGTAAGGACAGTTTTAAAACAAATTACTGACTTCTATAAGACCCAATTGGGTTTTCCCAACGTGAGTTCGAATCCTCCTTCTGACAGATAATTCTTTGATGTGCAGGTGGTGTAATGACTAACAACTCGGAACAAGAAATCAGAGGGCCGATTACGCGTTCCGTTCGTGTTTCGTTACTTCTGCGCAAATATTCACGCAGCTTTGGGGAGACAACTAGTCTAGGAAAAGAAGAACTCTTAATTCAAAACCGTATATTGTTAGAAGTTGATTTCTTCTTTTTTATATTATTAATAATATTAATTGTGAACACGGCCACGGTGTGCTGACAGTAAAACATCCTTATAATGACTAACAGATTAACCGAAAGCGCTCAGATCCAAATATAATTTGGACTATTCTTACACTTCTATATCTAAAAAAGAAATCTTTTGTCCGCATGCAGGAAAATACAAGATAAAAGCTTAACCACAGTGCCCTGTTAGGTATCTTCAATGGAATGGAATATATATATATATATATATATATATATATATATATATATATATATATATATTGTTAAACCTAGAGAGCCAGGGTTTTCTAGGTTCTCTACTCACTGTATTGAACACTTTATTTAGTTATTTTGCGTACTCGTTTCGGTTTTTTCTTGGGCCTTGGATTTGCATGCTGGACGATTATTTTCGG
>CAHIKZ030002269.1:870000-890000 GCA_903632075.3 Acanthosepion pharaonis
CTGAGGAGGATGATATCCAGAGACCTCAATGTAAAATTCAGAGCAGATATGTTTGAATAAAAGATATATATTTATATATATGGGGGATTGGTTTTCCTTTTGGAAGGGTTTATAAGTATTATTGTTCAGATTAAATGTAACGTCTAAACCAATCCCCATATATATAAATATCCACTCCAATCACCCGAAATCAATAATTAAACAAATCCCAAATACAGTAAATGCTAGAATAAATAAACTTTCCTCCAGTAAAACCATTTTTAACCAGAATAAATCGGAATACAATAAAGCCCTGTAAAAAAGTAATTTTAAACAATAGCTTATTACACGGAATCTTAACGTGGTCTGTCTTTTATTCAAATATATATATATATATATATATATATATATATATATATATATATATATATTGGTGCTTAGAATTTAGAATCAATTTAATTTTTAGCGTATATAAATGTAGGTAGAATAAAAGCAAATGTTGATAAGATAGTGAGGGTCACAAAGCACTACCCGGGATCACTAATCAGACTTTTCGGGGTTAGTACGCACGGTATATTCCCAAGCAATTTTCGTTCCTCTGTCCTTGCAGTCTATATGTTTAAACGCTCTATCTTCACACTTCCCTTATAGAAAAAAAAAAAATTAAATAATATATATGTTATACGGTTATATATAATATAGATGTTCGTTAAATAATATATATGTTAATTCCTCAAATACTCAAGCGAGGACGAAACTTTATTTGTGCATAGTTTAATTTGTAACATATATAAATGTAAGTAGAGAAAAGCAAATGTTCATGAGATAGCGCGAGTCACAAGCACTGCCTGAAGCATCCAATCAGGCTTCCCAACCCCAGGTCGGGGTAGTATGCACCGGCCCTGTGTATGAGCGTGTGCATGTGCCTTCATTGAATCGCTTGTAAGTAACACACACACATTACAGACATACGCATATACATTACATGTATTGCGTTACATACATACAATACGTATATACATTGCATATACATTATATGTGTACATTACATATACTATATACATTACATTGCAAGACCCAACTAAAGACTTACGAGGACTGTGTGTGGTGGACAGGGACGCAACTTTTTTTTGTAAGATAGATAATTTTATAGACATATCCGCTAATCCTTTCCAATAGGACAATGCCTTCTCTGATAAAATATGTTTATAAAGTCCGTCCAAGGAGTTAGGTGAAGGGGTGCTGGGAGCTTCAACACCCGACACTTTTGCTGGAACTAAGGATTTTTGGCCTCTATCTATAACAATGCTATTAAACTAGGCTGTATGAAGTCTAAAATCATTACTGCTATTAATTTTTAGAATAAATCAGTTTCTGTTTTCCACCTAGTTTCTGAAACATCTAAATGACAGAGGAGGGCTTGGAAAATTTGATACCCACAGGGACAGTTTGAAGGAAAGAGCGACATAGGGAAACAGCGCGTAACGTACTTGACGGGCTTTGAGCAAATGGATGGTAGAACAGGGTTTTTTAAGAAATAACAAAAAGACAAAACTTATTAAGAGCTATAAGGAACAAGAAGATATGGAGGGTCATGAACGCCTACGTCCTGAAGGGACATGTCACATAAAAGAAAAAGTCATATGCGGGAAAAAAATCTGTTGGTCTCCTTCCATAAAATAAGTTGATTTTGCAAGCTTAGCTTAAGATGCTGTACCCGTATGGATCAGCCTGTGAGGCTTGAACTGACTATTTAGGTGTAATCTGATCTAGTGAGATAAGCTTGCTAACCATTACACCGCATCGAAGTACATTAAACTTCCAAAAGATTAAGTACAAAAAGCCACCTAAAAATGTATATTTAAAATCAAAACAAAAAATTCTTTACAGTCGAATAATATAGTGTAACCCGGATATAAGAGAAACCTGGATATAAGAGAGATTTTCTCTGGTCCCAAATTAGAGCCTGTGTTAATGTAAACAAAATAGACCAAACCCGGATATAAGAGAAACCCGGATAAAAGAGACTTCTTCTCCGGTCCCGACAACTCTCTTATATCCGGGTTGCTTTGTATCTAAAAAAATGTTCATTTTAAATCCACTAATTTTCGATACCTAAGGTTTAAAATGAATTTTTATAAATGAGAAAGTTTTTTTATGAACCTTTCATTTTAGTTTTAGTTAGAGTTAAAGGATTAAATTTCCTATTTCTAGTAAGAAAAATACTCCGGTGTATTTCAAACAGAAAACTTAATCCCACCGCCTAAACAATAGCTTCTGAAACATCTAAGTCTTATATGCGGGAAAAAAAAATCCGTTGATCTTCTTTCAGAAAATAAGTTGATTTTCCAAGCGTATCTTAGATGTTGCTTGGAGCACCCAGTGAGGATCGAACTGACTGTAATTGAACTGGCGACACAGGTCGATGTACCCAATGCTTTCCAAAAAAGTACAAAAAGGAAAAAAGAAAAAAAGAAAAAAAAAAGTGTATTTATATAATCAAAACAAAAAATGTTTACTGTCAGATAATATATCTAAAAAGAAGTTCATTTTAAGGATCAGATAAAAATATGTAGAGAGTCAGTTAATATTTAATTTAGACCCTCCCTTTTTATTACATTATTTAGCCCGTCACCTTTAAAATCTTATTTAGTCCCGCCGACCTTTTAATTTTGTGGCGTCTTGATACGAATGACGACATAAAAAGACCAAATGATAATTGACTTCAAATACCCGACATAAAAAGACCAAATGATAATTGACTTCAAATACCCGACATAAAAAGACCAAATGATAATTGACTTCAAATACCCGACATAAAAAGACCAAATGATAATTGACTTCAAATACCCGACATAAAAAGACCAAATGATAATTGACTTCAAATACCCGACATAAAAAGACCAAATGATAATTGACTTCAAATACCCGACATAAAAAGACCAAATGATAATTGACTTCAAATACCCGACTAAATCCGCTGTATAGTTATATTTATAAAGAATTTATTTGTCACCCCCCCCCCCAAAAAAAATGTGACAAAGTCAATGATTTAATCAATGTGAGGAAGATGTGCCCCTCATGATACGGAACAATCTATAGGTTATATCTTTTAAGGATCAAATATTCAGTCAGGAAACTTTAAGTTAAAATTTGATTTAGAAGAGATAAACAACTTATTAATTACGATATTGCATCCAGGGCGTTATAGATGGTGGGATCGAAGGGGATTTCTTTTCTACTCACTTTTGCTGAGAAACTGGGAATTAAGCAGGAAACTAAAATTTTGTTTTATGAAACTGAGAATTCAACAGAAGACTAAAATTGGCTTCTTGGCCTCAATCTGTGACGATGTTATTAAACCGAGCCACGTCATTTGTTTGAAATCATTACTGTCATTTTCAGTATATATTTTTTTAAAAATATATCTTCTAAAACTTTTATAAAAATATATATATTCTAGAAAATAAGTACAAGCGAAGAACAAACGAACGGGGATTTGAAAACAAAAAAGAAAAACAAAAGAAATGTTTACAATAGGTTAATACAGTGTAACCCGGATATAAGAGACCCGGATATAAGAGAAACCCGGATATAAGAGAGATTTTCTCTGGTCCCAAATTAGAGCCCTTACTTACCTAAACAAAATAGACCAAACCCGGATATAAGAGAAACCCGGATATAAGAGACTTCTTCTCCGGTCCCGACAACTCTCTTACATCCGGGTTACACTGTATATCTAAAAAAAAAAAAAATGTTCATTTTATGAAAGGATCAGACAAAACTTTAAAATTAAATATCTGATTTAGTCAGCCCTTCCGCAATTTTTTATTTTATTTTATGGTAACCTGCTTCTTAAGACAGATACGGAATTACAACAAAAATCTCTGAAAATAAAACTCGCAAAAGTCTGTAAAAAAATTTTGTTAACCTTCAAACGATAACAATACTGACTTCTTAAAAAAAAACCCAAAACCCAGAATAAACGAATTGTCACATTTGAATTGAACTTGTGTATGTACACACACACACAAATACGCCGCATTTCAATTTATCTACAGTATAGATTCATCCGCTTTGTTCTACTAGCGTGCCGTGAAATATTGTCACATCATGTATGTATGTATGTATGTATATATATATATATATATATATATATATATATATATATATATATATATATATATATATATATATATATCTCACTCATTTAAAGCGTTATTTAACTCCTCTCTTTAAAACTTTTTTTCTCTTAAATTTTTATCCCCACCTTCACCTTTAGGCCTTCCTGTTCTTCTTTCTTCTGTTACACCCTCTCTCTCTAGAGCTTTCATACATTTCCCTCTCACACTAGTTTCCCACTCCCACATATACACTCTCACTAAAATTTTGTTTTTTATATACCCGGAGTTATATTTTCCGATTTCTTTTTGAATTTGTAGCTCTGATGATTTAGATCGTGATTACGATTCCAATGTAATAAATTATAACCATATATTAGTGTTTGAGCCTTTTATATTCTTACTCTGTCCTGGACATTGAGTTCTACCTGGATTCTATCCTTTTTGGTATATATATATATATATATATATATATTATTTGTGGAACTAGTAACGGTACAGCGTTAGTATTGAAAATAATGAATAAGTATTAAACTTTTTTATCAAATAATTCTTTTCACTGTTCTTCAAATATGTTATTTTAAATACTTTGTTTTAATGATTATTTTTTAAAAAGTATTTTATTTATTATTTTTATTTATTGTTTTCCATCATTGAACAGAGAAAAGTATGATTGATTCGAAGTTTCTTCATAAATGTTCCTTCTAATATTGGACATCAGTTACGCGAAGAAGAAAATTGGCCACCATTTTTTTAAATAACAAAAAATAAGAAGCGAGAAAGACTACACTCAACTGAAGAAGAAATGAAGGTCTGCTTGTCGCACTTCGACCAAATATTGAGGCAATCGCAAAAAAAAAAAAAAAAACAAAACAAAACAAAAACAGCAAAAAAAAAAAAAAAAAAAACGAAGCAAAGGTTTCACACCAAATATGCTGTACAAATAGTTGAATAGAAATAAAGTAATTTCATTTTTGCGTGTGTATTTAAAAAAAAAAACAAACTATGGTTTTAATTCATAACATTTAAATGTATCCTCTTTAAAATGTTGCTAAGTAAGTGTGCCGTGATATTTTCATTTACTCTGGGCATCTCAAGGCGGTGTAATGATTAGCAAGCTTCTCTCGCTCGAACAATTGCGACTGAATAGTGAGTTCGATCCTCATTGGTTGCTCCATACACTTCGGCCTTGTGCCACATCTAAGCTACGCTTGGAAAAATCACTATTTTCATTTACTCTTAAGTGTGCCGTTGCTTAAAAAGGCTGAGAATCACAGGTATAGATAATTCTAATTTTGTTTTATTCTTGAAATAAAGTACACTTGAAAATAGTATTAAAAAAAAACACCCCCCCCCAAAAAAAACAAACAAACAACAACAACAAAAAAAAACTCCCAGTCTATGATACAGAAACTATTTGATTGGAAATTAGTTTTATTAATTTATTTGTAGCTAGTGCTACCACCAATTCTGTGCACTGCGGAGAGAAAAGCAATGTTTGCGGGCGTGTAAACGATTTCATCAAGAATTTGATATCCGCTCCTAGGCTTAAATCCGACTCTTTCAAATTATGAACATAGCATGACGACAGAAACGACACAAAGCAAAATCGAACCCAGCGTCTGTAACTGAAGAGTAACATTTAAAAAAAAAAAACACATTCCCATGTTACCGATCGCGTCACCCGCCGAGAGTGAGATAAAAACAACAGGCCGCCATGTTGCGTTTAACAATAGAAAGGATGGGAGGACCTTTCCCGGGCATGGCGTGTTAGGTTCTAACGACGAAGGAGTGAGTTAAGAAAACATAAAAAGAATTAATTACAGTAAATTAACGAACTAATCCTAATGAGTTGCTGGGACTAAGTTAATTACTTCTGGGTGACGAACACGCCCCATGTAAACATATTTGTATAATAAAAAGCTATGGTGCAAACACGGATGATGGTAATCACCGGAAGCAATTTAATAATTTGGTCGAACAGAAGAAAGAAAAGTCGACTGAAGGTGTTCATCTGAAAAAATAAAACCTAGTTACAAAATATTACCGTTTTTAATTTGTGAAATTCAGAAAGTTTTTTGATTTGGTAAAAAAATTAATTCCCCCCTCCATTCGAATACTATAAAGAATATTTGATAAAATTACGATGATTTTTTTTCTACGCTTTTCTGGGTTTTTTTTTTTACTCGCAAAAATTTAAAAAATTCTTTTTCTTTGTATGGAAAGTTATTTTTTTCATTTATATATTATTTTGTTCTTAAAACTAATTATATTTTTCTTACTAAATTTCAATATATATTTCATTTTTTTTTTCTTGCGAAAAGTTTAGCATTTTTTTATTTGAAAAAAATAACGCTTTTCTTTCATGAAAGTTTCAAAGAAAAAAATTAAATTACTTAATTTTTTTTAATTTGTAATATTTAAAATTAACTTTATTCTTAAAACCAGTTTTGTCTAAAGTTTTCGATCATTTTTTTTTATAAACGAATATTAGATCAATTAAAAAAAGGTGTTGTACGAAGAGAATATTTAATTAATTTTCATTAATTTTCTTAAATTCAAGCTATTTTTAAAAGATTTTAAAATGCAATCTTCTGTTCTAAAATTAGAATTACTTTATTCGTATTCCTAATGGAAACATTTCAGTCTTTTTTAATCAAATATGTGTATTCTCTTATTTCAATGAAAACAAAGGATAAAGCGTTTGTCGTTGATTTTTTTTTAATTTGATTTTTATTAAAATTTATTGATAATTTATAAAATTGTAAAAATTTTATTTTAAAAACTTAAAAGAAATTTAAATATGCACAATGAAATTTGCTCTTTATCCGCAATTTTAAAAAGCAAATCAATCTTTTAATATCAATCTTTAATGACTATATTTCTTTAAAATATATTTCTTAACGTATTTTTTTATTTAAGATTTTAACATTTTTTGCTAACAATTTATAAAATATTTTAATCTCATTTTTAAAATTTAAATAGAATTCACTATTTATTTTTGAAAATAAAATAATTTGTATGTAAATTTTTATATTCAATGTTATATTATTTTAATATTTAGTTTGTCTAATTATCAAGATATGTATAATTTAAAATTGCTTAATACTTAAATAAAGAAATCTTAAATACAAAATACCGTTTAAATAAAAACAATATGTTAATATTGGGATTAATACAAATATAAAATTTGTCATTTAGCTGATTTGTATAATTTAAAATACCCTTGATATTTAAGCCAAATATCTTAAAAACAAAAATTATACTGCTTTAGATAAAAACAATAAATATTCTTACTAATATGACAACGAAAATTAAATTTCGGGTTTAAAATGCAATTTAAAAAAAAAAAAACTTGCTTATTGGTGTTTAAACCAGGACTGAAAAGGATAAAACAATAAAAACTAGTCTAAACCAGCATTTTTCGAACTTTTTTTTTTACTTCGACCCACAACAAAAACCAAGTTTTGCATTGCTACCCATTATACCCAGGTTAAAGACGAACTCTGTTCATTAGGTTAATTTATTTAGTATCGACAATTTATATGTATATTTCTTATGATCCGCACATATTAGAATTGTTTGTATCTTTGTATTATCTACTTGCATGAATATAAAATTATTATTTTTAGAAAAACAAATTTGAAGGAAATGCCGACACAAAGTTAAAATAAACAATATTTTAAAAAAAAAATCACATTTAATAATATAGATGTGCTTGTTTGTTTATTCATAAGCAGCTGGTTCCAATAGGGAATACAAGAAGACAATACTGTACGCATATCAGGTGCAGTATGGAGGCCTGTTTCTGTCCTTCGTCTTAAATTGAGTTAATGTGGAAAATCCAATGCACTCTAGTTAAAACTTGTAAAAGGCAATAGTAATAAAATAGCCTTTTACTCAGTAGTAGAAAATCCTCTTTGTTCTTAAGCCAAAACAAAATACATAAACTTAATTAGAACAGACTACATATATAAAATACGTAAACCAACTATAATAAAATATGTTTTATTTACTATTTTATAAAGAAATAAATATTAACAGACTTTTTTTTTATTAATTTATATCATAAATGCGAATGTCAGTGTGTCACACTTTTTCAACTTTACTCCTAGAGGCTGTAGCCCAACATATCATATCATTTTGGAATCAGACCGACTCCAAGAGCAAATTAAAAACATTCCGGACCGGATCCAGACCCGTAATCCTGAAATTTTCGATTCCCAAGTTTTCAATACTGCCATTGTTTTCGGCGGCGATTGTTTTCGGCGTTTTGCTTTACGTGATTTTTTGCGACGAATTTTTTGTAAGATAACAATTTTTGTAACTTGGAAATAAATTTGGGAATAATCGAAATTAATTGTGAAATCCAATGAAAGTCACCCATAGAATAAAAATAATTGTTTGTAAGGAAAAATTGTCTTTAAATTAAGTGCCGACAGAAGAATTATCGTTGAACTTTGAAAAGGCAAGCTTAAATATTAATGCAATACTTAAATTCTACAATCAATTTTGAGTTCTTCTATAGTTTATTGATGCCTATCGTATCTACTCCTTCCTACTTATTGGGATGGAGACCCAAGTTAGTAAATTTATTAATATGTCTGTAAACAAGAAAGGTCAACGGTTAACCGTAATGCGTTTTAAAGACATTTCTTTCATTTGCTCTTGCCGAATAAATTCACTAAAATTGGTTGATAGCATGTCTTCCTTTTACTGATTTTGATAATTTTGTAATTTTTAAATAAATATTTTAATAAAATTTCTTTTTCACATGTATTTCTTTATAAAACAGAATCAATAGATCTTTATAAAAGGTAAATGATAAATATTGCATTGTACTTGGTTCACATATGTTCATAATCTTCTAAGTAGACATTCCCAAGGGTGTTAAAAGTGTATACAGTAATAGCGGTGTCAAGGGAATAACCGTCTTTTTAATAGAAGTTTTTTTTTGTGGGCTCGCAAATATTGCCGAAATTTCATTTGTTCGGACATTTTGGTAATGGTAATAAAAACTAAACAAAAAAAAAAAAAAACGCAAAACACGTTTTGAACATCATATTTAAGATTTGCATCCCCATCTTCCACCCACACAAAACAAAAACAAAAAAAAATACTGCAAGTTTTCCCTTTCCAGTTTGGGTAAGTACATCTAGTTAGCTGCTGGGTTTTAGTTCAGTCCCGGATAAACACTGCGTCCGTGTTAGCAAAGATGTGCGCGTAACGTAACGGTTAACAGGCTGGAAAGTGGGATTGGGGTGCCAAGATCAGATTCCAGCCGAGACAGTTGAGTTCGCGAAAATATTTTGGAAAGTTAATAATCCATCTCTCCGCCCGCAGACAGGGATTAATAGCGGGCCAGATTAAGCTCGAAAGGAGTGTTTCCCAATCTTTTTAAGCAACGGCACAACTCGGAACAAATGAAAATATCACGGCGCACTTAGCAAAATCTTTAAAAGGTATACATTTAAATGTTAGGAAATAAAACCATAGATTTTTTTTTAAAAAGAAATACACGCACAAATATGAACTTACTTTATTTTAATGTTTCTATTCAACTATTTGTGCAGCTTATTTAGTGTGAAACCTGTGCCTGGTGTTTTGTTCGCGATTTATTCAACGTTTGGTCGAATATACAATACTCATTTCTTCTTCAGTTGAGCGTAGTCTTTCTCGCTTCTTATTTTTGATGTTATTTAGCATTGAGAAGCCTCATTCACATAAATAAGAAGTAGAAAACTGCAATAAAACTGTTAAAGCTGTTTTTAACTAATGTGGGATATTTCTTTTGTATTGAACTCCAAAATGTATCAATGGATACCATCGACTGTTTTATTTTGACCTCTTAAAAAATAAAAAAAAATACGTTTTAAAAATGAATATTAAAACAAAGTATTAAAATAGAATAATCGAAGAATAGTGAAAAGAATTATTTGAAAAAATGTTTAATACTTATTCATTTATTCAAATACTAACGCTATACCATTAGAAATAGAAAGTTACAATAAAACTGATAAAGCCTTTTTAGCTAATGTGGGATATTCATTTTGTGTTGAAATCCAAAATATATGAATGGGTACCATTGAATGTTTTACTTTGAGCCCTCAATCACTAGAAATGGTGGCGAATTCTCCTTCCTTACATAACTGAAGTCCAATATTAAAAGGAACATTTATGAAGGGATTTCAAATCCAATCATACTTTTCTATGTTTAATAACAGAAAATAATACATACAAATAATAGATAGAATACTTTTTAAAAAAAAGATTATTAAAACAAAGTATAACATAATCGAAGAATAGTGAAAAGAATTATATGGAAAAAAAAGTTTAATACTTATTCATCTACTAACGCTGTACCATTACTACATACACACACACACATATATATGTAGAGGTATACTTGCCCCCCCCCCCAACTGAGTTAGGTTGTGACACAAGGTCATTTTTTAATGTGGGGACCTGAATGTTTTCACTCGGGCCGCTGGTCCAAGCTGGTATTAGCTAGTCATAGTTTGTCCAAGTTGGTCAGAGCTAGTCATAGCCGTGATACTGCCAGCACAGGGACGGCCCTGTGCTAGGTAAGTATCCACACACATATGCCGTGACAATATTTTGCGGAACACTTAAGAGGATCGCGCGGCACACCAGTGTATCACGACACATCAGTGTATCGCGGCACACCAATGTACCGCGACATGGCGGTTGAAAATCACTGCTCTATTGCCCTGGGTGACAACAAGTCACGGATCAGGGCAACAATGAACTCAAAACCCGTTGTGTTTGGAGCTAGCAACTCTACCCCGAAAAAAACCCTACCTACAACAGAAACCACAGTAGCATGATGAGACTGCGCCCTTGTACTCTAAAGGTGAATCTATAGGACCTAAATACGTACATATACAGTATCAAAAGTAGAAAATGGCACATCAGAAGATATAAATCAACACAACGAGATATCCGTTCGTTTGGACAGCGGAATAATAATTAATTTATATTCGTAGGCTGAATTCAAGGTAAGGTTTAAAATTCATACATGATTATCGAATAGGACGCACGTAAAAAGGCGAGAGGTTAATCAGTTCATTGTTCCAATAAAAAATTTTAATCCTTGCATCTAAATTATTTAAATTATTTATATTCGGACTAATGTCCCCAACTTTTTTGGTGGTATCAAAACGTTTCGACCGTTGTGCTCCTCCAGTCTTCTTCAGAATTAAATCCTCCATGAATCTACCAAACCTACACCCGTAAATTAAAGGTTCGCTTCGAAATCCGGATCGACAGACACCTGACGAAGGTCAGAAGTCGCAAGCGCCTAAACGTCGTAATTATAATAACAAAAAGGTGGATATTTTGAATGTAAATAATATGAATAACGATATATCTTTATGACAGAAATCAAGAATGTTTAACCTGTTTAAACATTCCAGTTTGTTTTACATCATGATTGCAGTTATGAATAAATTGTGCAAAGTTTATATTTTTCTGTTATATTCAAATAATTTCGACTATTACTGTCATTGTTAAGAACTGGGTGTTATCGATAAAGTAAACAGTATTTTGGGACTAAATTCTGGTGTTTTGAGAATGCTGAAATTGAAATTAGAATCAGTTTAAGGTTGACGTAACATGTTACTGTTAAGCAGAAAAACCTGTATCGGATACGTGTTTATTTTTCTTTAATACGGACTTAAATACACCATCTGTATAGAGAAAGATATTTTCTTTAATGTGAGTTCTGACCAAAGCTCCGAACACACTACTTGTCGACCTCTATGCCTTCGGGTGGAGAGGAACCTAGACGAGGCTTTGCCGAAGGGCAGAGTCTCGTCCGGGGAGGTAGACAAACCCGACCCCGCTATTGCGTGGTCTATGGGGAAATTTTGCCCGAGCCTACGGACTCGGAACGCCCCACGTAAAAAAAGGGCTTGTGGCACATCCCTCTGGGGAGGACATGGGTAAATACAAAGTTCTGCCTAAATCTTTACATTCTAGCCTCGATAGTGTCCAAAAGTGTCTCCACGACCTTGTGGGTGATGAATTATTTCCCACCCTAAAATCCCTTTCCAGCAGACAAAACGTCGTAAGTCTCTCGCTGCTCTATTGCAATTTCCATGGAAAGTGTTCAGATGAACTGCATTCCTTATTTCAACTAGATCAGATCTTCACGGCTGAGAATCGCCATGCCACGCACTTTGTAGCAAACTAATCCAAATCTCCTTGTATTTCATTGGGGAGATGTAAGTTCCGTTCGAGCAGCTTCTTCCCACGAATCACTGCTCTGTAGAACCGACTTCCAATAGGATTTCTCCTCTATCGCTACAATCTTAACCTGTTTATGTCTCGGGTTAACTGCTATCTTTTCCACATATCCGTATAAACTGTGCCTTTTATTTTTATAGCCCTCTACCCCGAGTGGCTCCTAGAACATACACAGCGTGAAAATTATTGTAAAAAAATATCATAAAAATATTCTAGGATTCTGAAGTTTTCTTTGTAGTGGTTTTTGTATAATATTATTGGTGTTATCTATTAAAATTTGTCTTCTATAATCTTATGATCGATATGTGCACAAATTCACTAAGTTTCGACAAATGACAAGTAAACCTAGGAAAGAGTATTGTATATGCGTAGAATATAAGAATATAATTGTTGCAACCTAGGGAAGTTTACTGAATAGAATAAACACACGAAAGTTGGTAATCAACGATAATACTTAGGATAAGAACAACACATATAAGACTTGCCAGCGGCGGGTAGAAGTAGTAATCAACTGTTAGAAGTGAGTCAGGTGAATTCCACCATGAATCTCCAACTGCAGGATATCTACCAACCGCCCCACGCAGTCAGCTGTGGCACAAGGCCGAATTTAATGTGGGGGTATCCGAACCCGTAGACTCGGTCAAAAATTCCCCGTAGACTCCGTATAAAACGGGGTCGGGTAACTGTTTCGCGAGACGAGACTCTGCCCTTCAACATAGCCTCGTCTGGGGATTCTCTCTGCCCGGAGGCAGAGAGTTTGACCAGTACAGCTGGAGGCGAATCCCCATCTGCTGGATATCTTCTAACCGCCCCATCGCTACAATCTTAACCGCTCGATTGCTACAATCTTAACCTGTTTATGTCTAGGGTTATCTTTTCCACATATCCGCATAAACTCTACCTTTTACTCTGTAACACTCTACCCCGAGTGGCTCCTGGGCCATATACAGCGTGAACATCATTGTAAAAATATTATAATAACTTATAGAATATTGAATTTTTTTTGCAGTGGCTTGTGTATAATATTTTAGTATTATCTATTAAAATGTGTCTTATCTTAAATCGATATGTGCACAAATTCACTAAGTTTCGACAAGTGACAAGTAAACCTATGAGAGAGTATAGTACATGCGTAGAATATAAGAATATAATGTTGTTTGTTAATTAATAGTATTGGAGTAACAATCTCCCAAAAGACACGGAAATTCATAAACAGCATTATTTTTTATATATATATTCTTGAGGTGCTGAATTATTGGTAATAATTCGATTAGACCTTTTGAATTATTTATAGTAAATGATAAATCTAATGTATTTATTACTGTCGCTGTGATGTACAGGCGAATTATATTTGCAATGACTTTTTCATCTTGTTTATTATTAGGATGCTTTTGGTTAGAATAAAATAATTTAATGGTGTCTTTATATCAAGATAAATGCTTATGTCAGTTTTATTTCTTCATCAACAGCATAGTTTGAGAAGTTACTGTTGTTAAGTATTGTTTATATTACTTAATTCGTTATAAAATGTGTCTGAAGAAATCATTTTTGCGTGGTTAATTATGTTTTTTTTATAACTCTTATTTTATATCTATGGTGATTTTCGCTTTTATAATTAACAAGACAAATTTTTGCTTGTGATTTTTTTATATAGTGAAGTAATAAAAACCTCACTGTTAGCATTTATTAGAATGTTAAAGTAAAGGGTCCTATTTTTTCTTAATGTGGACTTCATAAGCGAAGTGTAGAATGGAGTTTAAATTTTATTTTTATTTCGTTCCTGTTCTTCGTTAATGCGAAAATATCAATATATTGGTATATATGGAGGGTTTGGTGAAATTATTAAATACTTTGCTTTCTGCATGGGTCATGTAGAAATTCGATAAAGTGGGATTAAGAGGTGAGCCCATAGCTACACCATCAGTTTATGTGTAAATGTTACCAAAACGGTACTTGTGTCGTTCAAGATACAATAAGTTTATGTAAGTTTTTTGATATAATATTAGGTGGATGCTTTGCATGATTATATAGGTTTTGTATTACTATTTCTATGGTTTCTTTTATAGGGGCAGTAGTAAGTAAACTGGCAACGTCAAATAAGGGTAGGGTGTCAATGTGAGGTTTATTAGAATGTAATATGTGAAATAATTTGTTAGGGGAACTAACGCTGTATTTTTTGTTAAGTATGACTGGATCAGTTTAGAGTTTTAAATATGTTATATACGAGAGTAAGAATTTGAGAAATTATGGGATGTAGCAGAAAGTTAGTTTAATGGGTTTTAATATTTCCTTATATATAACAGTGTTGATGTTCACACCAAAGTTTCTTATGTTTTATAAATGTATTTTCAGTGTTATTAGTTTCAATAAATCTGTTTATCTATGTCTTAAGGAGGTTAGTGTTTTTCTTTTTCTTTAATTTCTTAAATTTGACTTTATTTTTTATTTTTTTTTATTTTTTTACGTTATGGAAATTGAGATGTACTAAAGTAGGGAGCGGATTATCATGGATTCGAGGAGTGGTGCTATATCAGAGATCCGTGTGGGATCCGACCCTGGCATACATATAAAACCATAAAAACAACCCAAAAAATAAATTTCAAGAAGAATTTCAGTCGAAATTCAATAAAATTGCGTTCTGTGTAGGAAAAAAAAGACTAAATATATTTCTCGACAAACGACGCGACATAAAAGAAAACTGAACCGTGAAGATGCGATGCTTGGAAAAAACTGACACGACGGAATAATATCGACGCATGAAGACTCGGCACATGAAAAATACCAAAGAAAATATAATGCATACGTATAGACACCATTATAAAAATCACAAAAATGAAACTCTTGAATATGGCTTATGAAAGGTGAAGGCGCTAAGAAGACTACTGGTAAATTATGATGAAAATTTATCTGGAAAAAACAGAAAAATGGCTCAAACTCTCTTCTACTAAACCAGCATATATATATATATATATATATATATATATATATATATATATATATATATATATATATATATATATATAAAGAGACAAGAGGAAAAACTATACTTAGCCGACGTGTTTCGTCCTCCAAGGGACTTGATCACGGCAATTAGAGGACAAAAGGTGTCGGCTCAGTTTTTCCTCTTAGCTCTTTTTATTTATTTTGTTTCTTTTACAGATACACTCTATCTGAGAATATTTACTTACACACACACACACACACACGCACACACACTCATATATATATATATATATATATATATATATATATATATATATATATATATATATATATATATATATATATATATATATATATATATATATATATATATAAATATATATATATAAATAAATTGGAATGGATCAAGTCGGACAATTATTTTGATATATTTTCTGTTCATACGTTATTTTATAGATGCAAATATTTAATTACATGCTTTGTTTATAATAAACAGTATTAACAACATTTACCGGCCTGAATGTCTGAGAAATTTCATAGAAAATATGTGTCCTCTGACAAGAATCTGAACTGTATTCTACACGGAACTGTCAAATAGCATGTCGGAGGAGATATTTTCTATGAAATTTCTCGGAAATTCTGACAGGTAAATGTTGTTAATACTGTTTATTATGAACAGAGCATTTAATTAAATATATGTATCTACAAAAATAACGTATAAACAGAATATATATATATATATATATATATATATATATGTTTTTATATATATATATTTATGTTTTCCTATATATATATATATATATATATATATATATATATATATATATAGGAAAACATTGTTAAAATTGCGTCATGTTCAAATTGGTATTTGAAAATACCAATTTGAACCTTCCTGGAAATATTTGTGTTTGATGCTTTGACACACGTCATCAATGAAAACTTGTCATAATATAATTCGCTTGTATTTTTTTTTACTGAAGTTTTTACATCGGATTACAAGTAAAGAAATGGGTGGGATTTAAAAAACCAAGCTCTCCTAAAATTTGAATCGACCTTCTTATTAAGAGCCCAAGTTAACTGAGCGTGTTTCACAAATTCGCGAAATTGTCACGAGAATCGAAATTCAGTCTTTAATAGCGCCGTCCATTCATAAATAAGATAATCTGTCAAGCCGATCAGAAGCACTGATGTTTTCCCGCGTAAAAAAACATTGAAATCAGTCTTTAATCATATAATATAGCATCGCGATACGTAAGGAAATATTCCCTGCTACTTTGGATTCTCAATTTTCTAAAGGCAACAGATATTAATCAATGAAGCGAACAAAATTCAGCGTTTGCCAATAGGAAAAAAAAATCCACATTTATGAGAAGGAAAGTATATTATTTTCATGAATTGAAAGAAACACTGAAAACAATAAACTGAATGTGGCTTACAGAAAATGTAACTTCCGTCTGAAAATCTGAATGTATAATCTCTATGTATTTTTTATATATATATATATATATATATATATATATATATATATATATATATATATTGTACAGTATATGATGACTGAGAGTTTGAATATATGCAAGTATTAGCATGAAAACTGTATATATATATATATATATATATATATATATATATATATATATATATATATATATATATATATATATATATATATATATATATATATATATATATATATATATATATATAAATACGTGTGTGTGTGTGTGTGTGTGTTGAGTGTGTATGTGTTTTATGCAATATCAAAAAGTGTCTAAGCAAATGATTGAATTCTAAAGGCAATTTCCTTAGTGGTGAGACCACATATTATTTCGGTGTGGAGACAGAATGTAACACAAGTCATTTTGTTGATTAAAGGTAAATGTTGCATAAAAGTAATGAATTGTCTGTATATAGTATATATATATATATATATATATATATATATATATATATATATAGAGAGAGAGAGAGAGAGAGCATTTTTATTAAGTTTTCTCGAACTCTAATGCGAGGGTTGGTAGATGAAATTATATATATATATATATATATATATATATATATATATATAAAAGGGAAGAGGTTATAGTAGTTCCAACGAGAGAAAAGTGTGTATATTAAAAAGAAGAGAGAAACCGCAGATGTTTTACTTTGTAATGTAGATTTTAAAAAAATATATAATTTTTTTATATTCCATAATTTTGCTAGACGGGTTTCCGGTCTCGCGACCTTCATCAGGCAACACACACACACACACACATATATATATATATAATTTTATTTTGAATAAATCTTTTTTACGTTTGAATTGGAATCTTTAGTTAGGTTCTGAATGTTTTTAAAATATTTTTTGAATATTTTTTGAATGTTCTTAACCAACCACTATATTTAATATAAAGTATAACAAAGGATCCAGAGAGAATTTCGATTTTACACTAAAAATTTTTTTCAACTTTGATTTACCCTATAATTTCCTTAATTTCATGTATTCTCAACTGCCATCTTCTGTAACGTCTTATATCCACAATCTGGATGTTAAATTAAGTCTCCACTGGTCCTACTGTCAGTTAATACAACTGAGACGAACTCTTTTAGTCTTACTGTCAACTCATGTATACACACCATTTTCTTTTCCATCCTTCCTACATTTGCAACTTTCTTTCCCCTACTCTCTCACTATGAAATCACTATTCTTGATTTTTTAAACCTGAAGTGTTTTTTTTTCTATTTAGTTTACAGTTCTGAAGATTTGAAGCCGTTTTATTGACTTCAATGAAATAAATATCACCTATGATTTTTAAATGTTTGTTTTTCATTATATATATATATATATATATATATATATATATATATATATATATATATATATTATACTTTAGGCTGAAGATCAACGCAAGTTCGTTGTTATTTTTTCTTTTGTTTGTCGGCCAACATATAGAAAAAATCCCTAGCAAAACATTCGTTGGTTTTCAACTTAAGTAGGTACGCCTGTATCTATGTAATTATTCTTTAAGATTTGCTATATTTATGGGGTAAACGTACTCACTGTCGGGGATAGAGCGTTTGTAGTTGTAGGCATATAAATATCCGAAGTAAAACATAGATATAAACCAAGTTTCGTCTAGTACTTTCGTTGTAGATTTTGGGTGAAGTCGAACTCATATTGGTAAGATGTAAGGCGATAATGTCACTAAGACGCAAAAGGTTACGGAGAATGAGAGGAAAGGAGAAATCATTAGTGTGGGGTAGGTGACAGGGAAGCAAAAGTCCAAGTGTTCCATAGGCGAGGAAAGAAAATATTAGAATAGAATTTACGGTAGTGTCTAGCTATTTTAACAGTAAAACGATGAAACCGATTTGTCAATCTAGTATTATGTTTAAATTAATACAGTCGAAGTACTAAAGAGGAGAGCTCATTCGAACAACTGGCATGAAAATATTTATAGAAAAGACAAAGGGAGAACAACATCACAACGGTGAGAAAGTGACAGAAGTCGAGATGCCAAGGCAGGACCGATAACATTGCAGACCCACCTTTGAATTCGGTCAAGAATCTCGATATATATATATATATATATATATATATATACACTATACACACACACACACATATATATATATATATATATATATATATATATATATATATATATATATATATGAGCACCAGACCTGATGTGACGGCAATATTCAATGCACAGACGAATGTTAGATTTATAAACTTGAAAGATGGATTTTTGCAAGAAAAATCTTCAGACGCGACACAGAGATCAAAATAAAATTATATATATATGTGTGTGTTTGTGTGTGTTCTAATATATAATTATTCATGAAATTCTCAATAAATAATAAATAAAATCATTAAGATATATAGAAGAAAATATATATAGAAAAATATATATTTATATAAAGATAACATTAGAAGATATTATATTATAAAGTATATAAAATAAGCAATAGTCTCAAACTTTTCGTTGACATAGAGATCTCAACGGATCTATATATTCTTGGAAATTCCATACGAACTACCAATAATTTTATTATTAACATATATATATATATATATATATATATATATATATGTATAATTTATGTGAGTAAAATTTGTCACTTAACTGATTGATGTTACCTTCAACATCCCGACATCAGAGTTTCGTAGGCGGACCTGTTCGTCCACAATTCAGTGAGTATCAGCAATTTGCTGGTTATATTTTTTTAGACTTTTTCCTTTTAAGTACGTTTAACGCTAGTGTTAGTTTTATATATATATATATATATATATATATATATATATATATATATATATATATATATATATATATATATATTATACAAGTTACTAAAATTAACGAAATTTATTTAAAAAATTTCTTTTTCATTATGAGTTCAGCAAACACAGTGATATTTTATTTGACGGTTGTGATAAAAGCTCCCAATAAAACGAAGGAAAGTAAATGTAATTAATATGTACACTAATTAACTTTCAGATACGCAATATTAACCATTAAAGTTTTCTTCATGCACGATTTATTAGAGACAACACATGATCTTTTTTAATGTTTCCCGCGCCCACAATTGTAGATTGGCTGATGAGCCGTCTGGGCATTGTTCTTCTCTCGGCTATTACCAGAGACTTGCCAACATGCTCCTAGCACTTTTCGGGCTGCTTGGGATTGAATCTTGGGGTAA